>WNWK01004489.1:65000-120000 GCA_009830355.1 Cherax destructor | reverse complement strand
CCATCTGATATTTATTGCCAAACTTGTGTGTCCTGCTTTATCCTGAGCCTTGTGTGTCTCCTGCGTCTTGTGTGTCTCCTGCGTCTTGTGTCTCCTGCGTCTTGTGTGTCTCCTGCGTCTTGTGTCTCCTGCGTCTTGTGTCTCCTGCGTCTTGTGTCTCCTTCGTCTTGTGTCTCCTGCGTCTTGTGTCTCCTGCGTCTTGTGTCTCCTGCGTCTTGTGTGCTCCTGCGTCTTGTGTCTCCTGCGTCTTGTTTTCTCCTGCGTCTTGTGTCTCCTGCGTCTTGTGTCTCCTGCGTCTTGTGTCTCCTGGTCTTGTTGTCTCCTGCGTCTTGTGTGTCTCCTGCATCTTGTGTCTCCTGCGTCTTGTGTCTCCTGCGTCTTGTGTGTCTCCTGCGTCTTGTGTGTCTCCTGCGTCTTGTGGTCTCCTGCGTCTTGTGTGTCTCCTGCGTCTTGTGTGTCTCCTGCGTCTTGTGTGTCTCCTGCGTCTTGTGTGTCTCCTGCGTCTTGTGTGTCTCCTGCATCTTGTGTGTCTCCTGCGTCTTGTGTGTCTCCTGCGTCTTGTGTGTCTCCTGCGTCTTGTGTGTCTCCTGCGTCTTGTGTGTCTCCTGCGTCTTGTGTGTCTCCTGCGTCTTGTGTTCCAACCCATAACATGAATATGTAATGCATATGAGGATATATGTTCCTCATCTACCTCTTATGCTACTCTCTGCCGTCTCTCCTCCTCCTCCTCCCCCTTCTTCTTCTCCTTCTCGTTCTTCTCCTCTTCCTTCTCTATAACACTGCCACACTAAGCAAGTCTCTCTCGTGAGAGCCCTATTTTTTTCTCTTCCCCTCCCTTTCTGTCTGTCTGTCTGTCTGTCTGTCTGTCTGTCTCTCTCTCTCTCTCTCTCTCTCTCTCTCTCTCTCTCTCTCTCTCTCTCTCTCTTTCTCTCTCTCTCTCTCTCTCTCTTTCTCTCTCGTTCTCTCCCCTCCTTCCACTCACCACAATCTTCATTTCAATAGATGGTGATTGTCATTAGTAATATTTCCATTATATTTTTCCTCTTTTTCCCCTCACTCTCCCGGGGCAAGGTTTTCCCCTCTTCCCTCACTTCCCTCTCCCCTAACTCCCCTCTCCCCTTACTCCCCGCTCCCTCACCCACCTCTCCCCTCACTCCCCTCTTCAAAACTTCACCAAATTCTCCATCTCTCTCTCTCTCTCTCTCTCTCTCTCTCTCTCTCTCTCTCTCTCTCTATCTCTGTCCAACACACACACACACACACACACACACACACACACACACACACACACACACACACACACACACACACACACACACACACACACAAACACAAACACACAAACATTACCCAGCAAGTCAGGGTATCACGTTCCATTGAACTCGCTGGAAAAATGGCTCGTAAAAGCATTTTACGAACCAGTTGGTGGACACCAGCCATTAAGTGAGTCCAGCCTCACATAATGTGTTTACCTGGCCACTGTACCGTAGGTCACCCGCCTCAACACACGCGGGTTTGTCAAACAGTCGAGGGATCTAACTCTAACAACAACCAAAATATGCAGCAGCAGTGACAACTATGATTAATGATATTAAAAGTCAACGCAAATTTGGTGAGTAGCAGTAGTAGTAGTAATAGTATTGGTAGTAGTATTATGGTTATTATTATTATTATTATTATCCTTTTTATAACTGTTATTATTATCAACCAGGCTGTTGCTGTTGGAAGCCTGCTGACCCACATATTAATCACAGCCTGGTTGATCTGGCACCTGGTGAAGATACTTGTCCAGTTTCCTCTTGAAGACTTGGACACTTGCCCCAGCAGTGTTTCTGATATCTTCTGTTAAATAGTCTGGGGCCACGAATGTTGATACAGTGTTCCCTTATTGTGCCCACTGCACCCCTGCTTTTTACCGGGTTTATTTTCATCTTCGTCCCATATCACTCGCTCCAGGAGGATATTCTTGAAATGTATTACAAGAAAAAGATGAAAGCTTTGAACAAGTGAAAAGAGGAACTTGAGCTGAAGAGACTGTAAAGAAACCGGAAGTGGAAATAAAGTTGATGGAGGCTGTGGAGAAAAAGAAGGGAAAGGTTGGAAGGGGCTGTGATGGTGAAGGGAAGGGTTGGAAGGGGCTGTGATGATGAAGGGAAAGGTTGGAAGGGGCTGTGATGGTGAAGGGAAGGGTTGGAAGGGCTGTGATGGTGAAGGGAAGGGTTGGAAGGGGCTGTGATGGTGAAGGGAAGGGTTGGAAGGGGCTGTGATGGTGAAGGGAAGGGTTGGAAGGGGCTGTGATGGTGAAGGGAAGGGTTGGAAGGGGCTGTGATGGTGAAGAGAAAGGTTGGAAGGGGCTGTGATGGTGAAGGGAAGACGTAGAAGCACCAGATGAATAACAGGAAGAAGCGGATGGGAGAAGGTTGTAAGTTGATGAGATCACGGGAGTGTGTTGGAGGGGTGTGATGTGTGACTCACCAATTGTACCACCTTGTTGGTTGAAGGGAGCGATTGAAGCTGGGCCTGTCACTGGCTGCTACTGGGACACTATCCCTGCAGGATAAGCTGATCATATCTTATTAAGCTATAACACTGCGTGTGTGTGTGTGTGTGTGTGTGTGTGTGTGTGTGTTGTGTTGTGTGTGTGTGTCTGGTGTTATGTGTGTACTGGTCTATCCTGCGTGTTGAGTGTGTGTGTGTGTGTGTGTGTGTGTATGTGTGTGGTGTGTGTGTGTGTGTGTGTGTGTATCAGGCCAGTTAGATCAACTTTCATAGATGCTCCTTGTTTAACATACACCTAGACACAGTACGTACATAAGCGGTGCAGTGAAGGCAGTACTGACCACTCAGACCTACTTGCCTGCAAGTACTTAGCCAAATAGATAGAGCTAATACAAATTATATATACAACTCTACAAGAATTAGTCTAAACATCACCCATCTGATAGATTTCCTTGATAATAAATACAAAGAGAGATTGAGAGAAGAAAATCCGATACAAATCTCGTTCTTGTATTCTTGTAAATGGTCCAAGTGGGACCGAAACGTCGTTATAAGTTTCAGTCTCCTATGTGTGGGTTATTTGTGTATTGTTTCAGTCACGGTATTGTGCCTTTTGTTCTTTTTGGGTCCCTGACTGTCCAGGTTTGTCTCGAGCAGCAAGATCAAGGCCATAGAGCACTAGTCTCTAATAATTTGTTGTCTAATAGACACGCTGGGAGCCCACCTTGCTGAATGTTCAGCACCTCAACACCTGTGATGCCACACCTCACAACACTTGTGATGCCACACCTCACAACACCTGTGAGCCTCACCTCACAACACCTGTGATAACTCATCTCGCAACACCTGTGATACCTCACCTCCCAACACCTGTGACGCCTCACCTCGCAACACCTGTGATACCTCACCTCACAACACCTGTGATGCCTCACCTCGCAACACCTGCACGCACTTGCAACACTTCGGTATCTTTATTTCCGGAAGGTTTCCGACGCGCAGCAGGATTCTTCAGTCGAATACTGAGGAGAGTTCAAGAAGAAGAAGAAGAGACTGAGGTGTTCAGTCCCTTACTCTTAAATAGAAGTTGAATACTTCCCTAGCGCTGTGATAGAGGCAAGTTGATGGACCTACACCTGCTGGACCAGAAACGAGCAACTCTCAGCAAATTTTCTCTGATTTCAACCTTATTTTTTATCAACTCATGTCAGTGGGTGAACCAATAAGTTAAAGTTTCCACCATATCACCAAATTTTAAAAACATGTGTAGTTCGTCTTGTTTTTTTCATGTTTTTTAAAGCTAATTTTAGCATCTACAGACCGAAATCCATTTCCTGACGAGCGGTTTCTCTGTGGTGAGGTTTGTGTGGGGTTAATCAGCAGTTGGCATCTGTGGGAGAGGAGTTCCGTGGCGCTCAAGACAACACTGGAGCACACTTCACGAGGCGACCTACTTGTGTGAGAGGCATCAAGACCAGCCTGAGAGGGTTAGCACTGGGAGGGATAGCACATGGAGGTGTAGCACAGGGAGGTATAGCACTGGGAAGTGTAGCACAGGGAGGCATAAAACATGGAAGTGTAGCACAGGGAGGCATAGCACATGGAGGTGTACCACAGGGAGGGATAGCACATGGAAGTGTAGCACAGGGAGGCATACCACATGAAGGTGTAGGACAGGGAGGGCTAGCACAGGGAGGGGTAGCACAGGTAGGAGAGTAGGATACAGATAGCGAGTGTAGACAGAGGGATTAGGATCACAGAGAAAGGAGAGAGGATATAGCTCGAGGGCTAGGGTGTATTGGTCGAGGTGGGGAGAAGGCAGGTCCTAGTGTAGGGTAGCAGTAGGATCCGTGGTGTGATATCACAAAGTCAGGAGACTAGGAGAGAGAGAAGTAGAGTGAGAGGGTAGAGGGAAGGAGAGAGCACAAGATTTGCGATCCCACTGAAGAGGGGCCCTCGTCTTGACCTACTTTTGTGGGTGGGTTTTCAGGTTGGTCCTTGGAGGGGTGGGAGGGAGAGAGAGGGAGGGGGCGCGTGCTCCTCTCTCCACTCCTTCAGTTACCTCAGCAGGGGATCCTGGATGGCGGTTCCAAAGAAGAAGGAAGAAAAGAAAGAAGAGAGAGAGAGAGAAGAAAGATGCAGGAAGAAGTGGAGAGATGGAGGGACACGGGGTGTGTGACATGTGACGGAGGGACACGGGGTGTGACGTCACTACCGTCAAGGTCACTGGTCACTGTCTCACGTCACTGCCGTCAAGGTCAGTGTCTCACGTCACAACCGTCAAGGTTAGTGTCTCACGTCACTACCGTCAAGGTCACTGGTCACTGTCTCACGTCAAGCACCCGTTTTGAAGCTGCACTTCTCTTGGAGTTTGTTTACATGACTGCGTGTGGCACAGGTCGAAGCAAAGGCTCTTTAGGACCGTGTGTGTGTGTGTGTGTGTGTGTGTGTGTGTGTGTGTGAGTGTGTGTGTGTGTGTGTGTGTGTGTGGAGGTGGTGGGACGATAGTTCAATTTCCACACAGTTCAGTAGATAGAGTTAATTACTGACTCTTTTGACAGAGGATTATTGAATCCCCCGGAACACAGGCTGTAGTAAATTACTCTCAGATAATTGGTGCTGTTTTGTCAGATGTATGAAGGTCAGCTCTGTTCTCTCTATAACAACTAGCAGTATTATTATTATTGTTATTATTATTATTATTATTATTATTATTATTATTATTATTATTATTATTATTATTATTATTATTATTATTATTATTATTATTATTATTTTATTATTATTATTATTATTATTATTATTATTATTATTATTATTATTATTATTATTATTATTATTATTATTATTATTATTAATAGTAGCTCCAGCTCTAGACTCAGATAGTGTCTCACTACGATACTTATCGGCAATATTTCCATTCCGGTGCATATGACACAGGGCTCTTGATCCAAGGTACTGTAGTTTCTATGAATCCTAGTATCCCCCTTCATATCCCCCAGGCGCTGTACGACTCCTGCGGATTTAGCACTCTCCACTCATCCATCAAACAGGAGTTATTGCTGGGTGCTAGGTCTCAACAGTCATTGCTGGGTGCTAGGTCTAAACAGTCATTGCTGGGTGCTAGGTCTCAACAGTCATTGCTGGGTGCTAGGTCTCAACAGTCATTGCTGGGTGCTAGGTCTCAACAGTCATTGCTGGGTGTAGGTCTCAGCAGTCATTGCTGGGTGCTAGGTCTCAGCAGTCATTGCTGGGTGCTAGATATCAGCAGTCATTGCTGGGTGCTAGGTCTCAGCAGTCATTGCTGGGTGCTAGGTCTCAGCAGTCATTGCTGGGTGCTAGGTCTCAGCAGTCATTGCTGGGTGCTAGGTCTCAGCAGTCATTGCTGGGTGCTAGGTCTCAGCAGTCATTGCTAGGTGCTAGGTCTCAGCAGTCATTGCTGGGTGCTAGGCCCCAGAAATGCTAGTTTGGTGGAGGAATTTCTTCTGGATAAATATAAAAGAGAGGGAGTAACGAGGGTATATACACTGAGAGATGTTTGTATATCTGGGAATATACACTGAGAGATGTTTGTATCTCTGGGTATATATATACAAAGAGGTATGCATCTTTCAGTGTATATAAGACAAGAGGTGTGTATCTGCCAGTGAATGTACACTGACAGGTGTGTATCTGCCAGTGAATGTACACTGACAGGTGTGTATCAGCCAGTTTATGTACACTGACAGGTGTGTATCTGCCAGTGAATGTACACTGACAGGTGTGTATCAGCCAGTGTATGTACACTGACAAGTGTATCAGCCAGTGTATGCACATTGACAGGTGTGTATCAGCCAGTGTATGTACACTGACAAGTGTATCAGCCAGTGTATGCACATTGACAGGTGTGTATCAGCCAGTGTATGTACACTGACAGGTGTGTTTATTCTCAATATATACGTTGAAAGTTTAGTTTTATCCCTATTTGAGGAATTAAAGTGTCATTGACTGGTGTTGCACTGGTGATATGCAGTCTTAATGACCCTCGTGTAGCCGATAGTCTTTAAACCCAATTAAAAAAAAGAGGTGTGTTAATGAGTTGCTGACATTGGTCAGTGGCGTCGCATGCAAACGCAGGTGTTTTTGGTCGATTGCAGTTCATTCAGGTGTGTTGGAGGGCATTCCTCCTGCGTTCGACGCGTGTCGAATACACGGGTAAATAGGGATCTCCAGTAGTGAGTCGGCCATCCTAGAATATGGTCTGGTTAATTAGGTGCTGCGGCCTTCTGACGTTTCAGAGTGAAGTTGTTACCTTAACCTTTGACGAGTTTCGAGAGTTTTTTTTTTACTTCCGGAGCCCGGCCATGGGCCAGGCTCGTCTTGTGTTCTTCTGGTCAACCAGGCTGTTGCTGGTGGTGGCCCGCAGCCCCACCCACAGCCTGGGGAAGTCACACAGTTTCTTGAACACTTCAGACTGTCACACCCTCTCGTGCCTCTAGCTGGTAAACATATATTGTAGACTTGCTCCTTCGTGTGGTCGTATTATCATTGTTTCATCATATATTATTATCATTATTCATTACTTTCTGACTTATATTCACAAATGTCTTCAACTTGTGTAGAAATTTTTAACATAAGTGAACATAGAATACATATATTTGGTAGTGTTTACCTGGAGTGTGCCTGGAGAGGGTTTCGGGGGTCAACGCCCCCGCGGCCCGATCTGAGACCAGGCTTCGTGGTGAATCAGGGTCTTATCAACCAGGCTGTTACTGCTGGCCGCATGTAAACCGATGTACGAACAACAGCCCAGCTGTTCAGGTACTGACTTTAGGTGCCTGTCCAGCACCTTCTCGAAGACAGCCAGGGGTCTATTGGTAATCCCACTTATGTATGCTGGGAAGCAGTTGAACAGTCTTGGGCCCCTGACACTTATTGTGTTGTCTCTTAGTGTACTCGTGGCGCCACTGCTTTTCATTGGGGAAATGTTGCATCTCCTGCCGAGTTTTTGTCTTTTGATTTTCTTGAGCAAGTTTGGTACTAATCCCTTTAGGATTTATCTTTCTCGCCTGCATTCCAGGGAATACAAATCAAGGGACTTCAACCATTCCCAGTAATTTAGGTGCTTTGTCGTACTTACGTGTTCCGTAAAAGTTCTTTGTAAGTTAAACTATAACAGAGTTACATTGTGTATACTTTGATTCCTCATTTCTGTGTTTACACAGCCGGGGTTTACTGTACACTCTGGTAGTGAAGACGATGGGTCACGTATTTGTGTTGATATGGGAGACTGTCCGGGAGCCTGAGGCTACTTTAAGACTGACTTGCTCAGCACAGCCTGAGTGATCTGAGATAGCACCGCAGTCAGTGTACGGAGGATCGAGCCTTCACGACTCCCACTACTACTATGACTACCACCACCACAACTACCACAACTACTAGCGTCAGGCCTGGGGGCACTAGTACCACCACCACTACTTCCCCTACCACTACTACCACCACCAGCACTACTACCACCACCACCACTACTACCACCACTACCACCACTATCACCACTACTACTACCACCACCACTACCACCACCACCACTACTACCACCACCACTACCACCACCACTACTACCACCACCACCACCACCACCACCACCACCACACCACAACTACCAGCATCAGGCCTGGGGACACTAGTCCCACCAGCAAATACTTGAGTAATTTATAACATATTGATCGCTTGCAAGGACGTCATTGCCAGAGCCTGGCATACAACACTCGCCCCTACACACCCAGTCATTAGAGGCGTCTCTTTTACTTATTCACACGAGTTGTCATTACGTGAGCTTAGCATGCAATAGTCGCCTTTACACAGCCAGGCTTTAAGAGTGATTTTCCATTTTTTCCCTACACATGTTGTCATTGCCAAAACTATTCACGCAATATTCGCCCTTACACAACCATGCGTTAAGGGCGATAACTCTCGCTTATTTGTTTGTATATAAGTTTTCTTGGCTTAGGCTGACGTGGGATCATTTGTGAAGACACACACATGACCTGTTCCTGTACACACGTACACACACACACAAGGGTCAGTCCTGGGTCCGGTGCTGTTTCTTGTATACGTGAATGACATGATAGAAGGAATAGATTCAGAAGTGTCACTGTTCGCTGATGTGAAACTGATGAGGAGAATACAAGCGGACGAGGATCAGTTAAGATTACAAGGGGATCTGGACAGACTACAAGTCGGGTCCAACAAATGGCTCCTGGAGTTTAACCCCAGTAAGTGTAAAGTCATGAAGATTGGAGAAGGACAAAGAAGACCGCAGACGGAGTACAGGTTAGGGGATCAAAGTCTTTAAATGACACTTAAACAAAAGGATCTTGAGGTAAGCATTATAACGAACATTTCTCCTGAGGAACACATAAATCAAATACCTGCTGCAGCATATGGGTGCTTGGCAAACCTGAGATTATAGTTCAGACATCTGGGTAAGGAGTCATTCACGACATTGTACACCGTGTACGTCAGAAAAATACTGGAGTATGCAGCACCAGTATGGAACCCTCACCTAGTCAAACACGTCACGAAATTGGAGAAAGATTAAAAATTTGCAACAAGATTAGTCCCGGAACTGAGGGGTATGTCTTATGAGGAGAGGTTAAGGGAACTCAACCTGATGACACTAGAGGATAGGAGGGACATGATAACGACGTATAAAATACTGAGAGGACTTGACAAGGTGGACAAGGCTCGAATGTTTCAGAGATGGGATACAGAAACAAGGGGCCACAATTGGAAGCTGAAACCCCAGATGAGTCATAGGGATGTTAGGAAGTATTTCTTTAGCCTTAGAGCTGTCAGGAAGTGGAATAATCTGGAGAGTGAAGAAGTGGAAGCAAGTTCCATACATAGCTTTAAGAAGAGGTATGATAAAGCTCATGGAACAGGGAGAGAGTGACTTAGTATCGATCAGTGAAGAGGTGAGTACATATAGGTGAGTACACACACACACAAACACACACACAAACACCCTAGTGGGTAAAGCTCTCGCTTCACGCACGGAGGGGCCGGGTTCAATTCCCGGTGGGGCAGAAACATTTCGAAGTGTTTCCTTACACACACACATACATACAACAGGCCTAGTGTCTAATTGACATGTGCCTAGGACAAAATGGTAACTAACAGCCTAGAAGCCTCACTTCAGCTAAAAATATTCAGGCCTATATAAGCCTGCCGCCCACCTTCCCCAGAATGCCACCCACATGTGCTGGTTGTCACCTAGGAACCTACTTACTGCTGGGTAGAGAGTGTCAGCAGGTGTCAGCAAGCATGACCTGCCTCCCCGCCCGCCCCGGGATCACACCCGGGTCCACCGGTTGTGAGATTTTTACTCCTAGATTTTTTACTCTTCGGTTAATCATTTTCTTTTTTCATTATTTTTTCCAATATCTTCTTTATTTTCATTATTTTCTTTATTTTTATTATTTTCTTTATTTTCATTATTTTCTTTATTTTTATTATTTTCTTTATTTTCATTATTTTCTTTATTTTCATTATTTTTTCCATATTTTATTTTTTATGATTTTTCTCGTTATTTTCTTTTTTATAATTTGTTTCATTATTTTCTTTATTTTCAGTATTTTTTTCATATTTTATTTTCTATAATTTCTCTCATTATTTTCTTTTTTTATATTTTTTTCATTATTTTCTTTATTTTCATTATGTTTTTCGTTATTTTCTTTTTTCCTTATTTTCTTTATTTTTATTATTTTTCGATTTCTTCGTTATTTTTTTATTTCCGTTATTTTTTCATTTTCATTTTTTCATTATTCTCTTTTTATTTTTTAAATTTTCACTATTTTCTTTTTTATTAAAATTTTCTTTATTTTAATTATTATTTTGGTGTTTACATCTTCATTATTTTATTTATTTTCATATGTTTTATTATTTTCATTGTTTTTCATTATTTTAAATATTATTTTTTTCGACTCATTATCCTCATCCTTAACTGAGGGACTGATTACCTCACTTTTTGTATATGGTTCTACAGTCTTCACATTGTGTCCTTGTACTGGACTGATGAAGCCACTTGTTGACAAAACGTCTACAAATAAAAATACCCAGACGTTGCACATGTGTCTAATTCTTCAACTAGACGACTTTTCGGTCCGTCCTCGACCCAAACGTCGCCTGGTTCTCATTTCCAAACGATGTGTTAGTTAGGAACCACGCATTAGCAGCAGGTTGACCTTTCCAGAGTGGAATGTTGGGTGTGGGTGTTATGTGTGGAGGTTAATGTTAAGTGTTATTCCCGGCTGAGGGGTTCTAAATCAATCATGTGCGGCATTCTTGGTGTGTATGTATCGACCGTGTTCTCCTGGAACCCCTACAGTTATCTATACCTTAGTACAACGTTTCGGTCAATCCTGGACCATTGTCAAGTCACAGCTGGGGAGAGAAATTTAGATTTAGAAAGGACGTAGGTAAGTACTGGTGTCCAAACATATTTGTCAATGCGTGGAACAATCTTCCGAGTAGGGTGATATAGGATAAAACCCTGGGTAGCTTTAAAAAGAGGTTGGAAAAATATGTGAGTGGGAGGGGTTGGGCTTGATTAGTATCTGAGGTACTGTTGCTGGTTCTTGGGAAGCCTTGGGTAAAGGCTGGACAAGTTGGAGGGTAGAAGTTGTTGTTAGTACTACTATTACTACTAATAGCAATAGTAATAATAGCTAAAGAAGCACTTAAGATTACAATGTTAAATCTACGAGAGAGTGTGGTGACATATGAAATAGTATTTAGATCAAACATGATCAGTTATACAGTAGGAGAGGCAACATTCCCCCGATGAAAAGCAGGGGCGCCACGAGTACACTGAGAGACAACATCATAAGTGTCTGGGGCCCAAGACTGTTCAACTGCCTCCCAGCATACATTAGGGGGATTACCAATAGACCCTTGGCTGTCTTCAAGAAGGCACTGGACAGGCATCTAAAGTCAGTACCTGACCAACCAGGCTGTGGTTCGTACGTCAGTTTCCGTGAGGCCGGCAGTAACAGCCTGGTTGATCAGACCCTGATCCACCATGAGGCCTGGTCTCAGACCGAGACGCGGGGGCGTTGACCCCCGAAACCCTCTCCAGGTAAACTCCAGGTAAACAGTCATGTATACCAACCTGACTAATAGTGCCACCCAATGTTAACTCCCTCACCACACCGGAGTTCAGTTCCTAATCATTGGCGCAATATGGTAACATGAAAAAACTTCATGTGAAGTGAGGAACTTATGGGAAAAGGAGGGTTGCGTTCCAGAGACCATCAGTTTATTTTACCACAATAATAATAATAATAATAATAATAATAATAATAATAATAATAATAATAATAATAATAATAATAATAATAATAATAATAATAATAATAATAATAATAATAATAATAATAATAATAATAATAATGAAAAGATAATAAAATATATAATGATAATAATAAAAATTAAAATGATAATAATAAAAAGATAAAAAATAAAATGATAATAATAAAAAGATGATAAAATTAATAATAACAATATTAATTTGCAGCAATTCCTAGTACATGTGTTGAGCACATCCCTCCTCCACCTCGGATCAAAACACTGTTGTTCGAAACTAACTTCATATTTTTCCTCTAATGACTAAACTTCTTTTATTACCGAAAATATTACACTCATTTTGTGTGTGTGTGTGTGTGTGTACTCACCTAGTTGTACTCACCTAGCTGTGGTTGGAGGGGTCGATTCACAGCTCTTGACCCCGCCTCTTCCCTGGTCGCTACTAGGTCACTTTTCCTGCTCCATGAGCTTTATCATACCTCTTCTTAAAGCTATGTATGGATCCTGACTCCACTACATCACTTCCCAGACTATTCCACTTCCTGACAACTCTGTGACTGAAGAAATACTTCCTAACATCCCTGTGATTCATCTGAGTCTTCAACTTCCAACTGTGACCCCTTGTTGCTGTGTCCCATCTCTGGAACATTCTGTCTCTGTCCACCTTGTCCATTCCTCTCAGTATTTTATGTCGATATCATGTCCCCCCTATCTCTCCTGTCCTCCAGTAGGACATACCCCTTAGCTCCGGGACTAGTCTTGTTGCAAAGCTTTGCACTTTCTCTAGTTTTTTTACGTGCTTGAATAGGTGTGGGTTCCAAACTGGTGCTGCATACTCCAGTATGGGCCTAACGTACACAGTGTACAGGGTCCTGAACGATTCTTTATTAAGATGTCGGAATGCTGTTCTTAGGTTTGCTAGGCGCCCGTATGCTCAGCAGTTATTTGGTTGATGTGGCGCCTCAGAAGATGTCCCCGGTATTATACTCACTCCAAGACCCTTTCCTTGAGTGAGGTTTGTAGTCTCTGGCCCCTAGACTGTACTCCGTCTGCGGTCTTCTTTGTCCTTCCCCAATCTTCATGAGTTTGCACTTGGAGGGGTTGAACTCCAGTAGCCAGTTTCTGAACCAGGCATGCAGCCTGTCCAGATCCCTTTGTAGTTCTGCCTGGTCCTCGTCCGATTGAATTCTTCTCATCAACTTCACATCATCTGCAAACAGGGACACTTCGGAGTCTATTCCTTCCGTCACGTCGTTCACAAATACCAGAAACAGCACCGGTCATAAGACTGACCCCTGTGGAACCCCGCTCGTTACAAGCGCCCACTGACATCTCGCCACGTACCATGACTCGCTGCTGTCTTCCTGACAGGTATTCCCTGATCCATTGTAGTGCCTTCCCTGTTATCCCTGCCTGGTCCTCCAGCTTCTGCACTAATCTCTTGTGTGGAACTGTGTCAAACGTCTTCTTACAGTCCAAGGAAATGCAGTCTACCTCCCCTCTCTCTCTCTCTCTTCTCTTACTTCTGTCACCCTGTCATAGAACTCCAGAAGTGTGTGTGTGTGTGTGTGTGTGTGTGTATTACATATGCATCATTCAGTGAAAATATTTTTTTATGAAGGTGTCTTTGTAATATCAGTCCTGAGTCACAAACCCGCAGAAAGAAACATACTTCACCCTGACCTGCTGTCAGCCGTGTGTCTGCTGTCAGCCGTGTGTCTGCTGTCAGCCGTGTGTCTGCTGTCAGCCGTGTGTCTGCTGTCAGCCGTGTTCTGCTGTCAGCCGTGTGTCTGCTGTCAGCCGTGTGTCTGCTGTCACCTCTGCTGTATACGGAAATAAAGTCACTAAAGCTGGTCGCATTATTAAGTATAAGAGAACAGTAAAAATAATACATTGCCTTATAAAGAAAATCCTAAGGTCAGGCTCAGATAAATACAGGTCAAAGGTGAGGTCACGGAGGGTCAGGTATAGGAGGGACCCAGGTGAAAAGAAGAGGAAAATATTTTTGTTAGTGGGTTTGGGTTTGAGAAGGACTTGCCTAGTGTGGGCCAGAAGGCCTACTGCTGTGCTCCTCCTTTATTGTGTTATTATGTGTATTGTAGGGGTCAGGGATGACGTTTGAGGTACAGGTTTAACTGACCCACCCCCGTGGGTTGGTGTGAGAGCTGGGGGAGGTGGCAGTATGGAGGGACGTCTGCAGTGTGATATCAGCACACCTCTGACAAGACAGTGATTGATTGAATGATTGTGACTGTGTTTTCTTTCTTTTTTGGGGGATGTTACCCTCCTGCGATGTGACATGGCAGGTGTTAAAAATATATTCCTGCATGCTAGTTGACGGTATTGGTAGTGCAGTGTACTCTCATACACCCACATGTACTCTCATGTTCTTCCATATACCCCCATGTACTCTCATGTTCTTCCATGTACTCCCATGTTCTTCCATGTACTCTCATGTTCTTCCATATACCCCCATGTACTCTCATGTTCTTCCATATACCCCCATGTACTCTATGTTCGTCCATATACCCCCATGTACTCTCATGTTCTTCCATATACCCCCATGTACTCTCATGTTCTTCCATATACCCCCATGTACTCTCATGTTCTTCCATATACCCCCATGTACTCTCATGTTCTTCCATATACCCCCATGTACTCTCATGTTCTTCCATATACCCCCATGTACTCTCATGTTCTTCCATATACCCCCATGTACTCTCATGTTCTTCCATATACCCCCATGTACTCTCATGTTCTTCAGTATACTACATCAGTACTGTTAGAAGCGAAGAGTGACAGCTGGTGTACCTGTTCTCTCTCATCATCTCCACCTGTTAGAAGCGAAGAGTGACAGCTGGTGTACCTGTCCTCTCTCTCATCATCTCCACCTGTTAGAAGCGAAGAGTGACAGCTGGTGTACCTGTCCTCTCTCTCATCATCTCACCTGTTAGAAGCGAAGAGTGACAGCTGGTGTACCTGTCCTCTCACTCATCATCTCCACCTGTTAGAAGCGAAGAGTGACAGCTGGTGTACCTGTCCTCTCTCTCATCATCTCGACACCTGAGTTAAAAATTTATGATTGGCAATTAAATTCACAAAGTCAAATATTGGGCAACAAAGCCGCCGCTTATTGAATGCCAGAGACGTATTGATGCCGCACCACCATTTTTATGCTGCTGGCAGATGTGGCATTGAGCCATGCAGGGTGGTGTGCTACCAGGGGTTGTGGGCTAGCAGGGGTTGTGTGCTAGCAGGGGTTGTGGGCTAGCAGGGGTTGTGTGCTAGCAGGGGTTGTGGGCTAGCAGGGGTTGTGTGCTAGCAGGGTTGTGGCTAGCAGGGGTTGTGTGCTAGCAGGGGTTGTGGGCTAGCAGGGGTTGTGTGCTAGCAGGGTTGTGTGCTAGCAGGGTTGTGGGCTAGCAGGGTTGTGGCTAGCAGGGGTGGTGTGCACAGGGTTGTGTGCTAGCAGGGTTGTGTGCTAGCAGGGTTGTGTGCTAGCAGGAGTTGTGTGCTAGCAGGGTTGTGGCTAGCAGGGTTGTGGGCTAGCAGGGGTTGTGTGCTAGCAGGGTTGTGTGCTAGCAGGGGTTGTGTGCTAGCAGGGGTTGTGTGCTAGCAGGGTTGTGTGCAGCAGGGGTTGTGTGCTAGCAGGGTTGTGGGCTAGCAGGGTGTGTGCTAGCAGGGTGTGTGCTACCAGGGTTGTGGCTAGCAGGGTGTGTGCTAGCAGGGGTTGTGTGCTAGCAGGGGTTGTGTGCTAGCAGGGGTGTGTGCTATCAGGGTTGTGTGCTATCAGGGGTTGTGTGCTAGCAGGGGTTGTGTGCTAGCAGGGGTTGTGTGCTAGCAGGGTTTGTGTGCTAGCAGGAATTGTTTGCTAGCGTGGGTTGTGGGCTAGCAGGGGTTGTGTGCTAGCAGGGTGGTGTGCTAGCAGGGGTTGTGTGCTAGCAGGGGTTGTGTGCTAGCAGGGGTTGTGTGCTAGCAGGGGTTGTGTGCTAGCAGGGGTTGTGTGCTAGCAGGGGTTGTGTGCTAGCAGGGGTTGTGTGCTAGCAGGGGTTGTGTGCTAGCAGGGGTTGTGTGCTAGCAGGGTTTGTGTGCTAGCAGGGGTTGTGGGCTAGCAGGGGTTGTGGGCTAGCAGGGGTTGTGTGCTTGCAGGGTAGTGTGCTAGCAGAGATTGTGGGCAAGCAGGGGCTGTGTGCTAGCAAGGGCTGTGTGCTAGCAGGGTTGTATTAGCAGGGGTTGTGTGCTAGCAGGAGTTGCTAGCAGTAACTGGGTTAGTTGGTTTTCTGGGGAAGACGCAGTTGTTATCCTTTTATCGTGGTAGATGTGGGTAGCTGGCAGCGTGGTTCCTGCCACACCTACTCTTGAAACTGGGTATAAAATTTACTTTCACCTTATCCTCTTCCAGCTGAAGAATAAAAATCCCAGTGCCGTCACTGGAACACCTCATTGTTTCCGTCAGTATTTCAACTCGAAGACTTCTGAAAACCCAGCAGACGTCGTAAGACTTGTTTACAGGTCTCATGGAGCTTGTAGAAGCTAATTATGTAGTGTAAACATAATCAAGGGTGGGCAAGCATCTCTCGCAATAAGGGTAAACAAATTGGCATGCTGCCTTTGATAAAAGATTGTGAGAAGGTGAAGCCCGGCCGCAGGCCTACTGGCCTATGCTAGACTGGTCAAAGTAACTTGGTTCGTATTCCGATCTACACTGCACAATAAATGTGTCTTTGGAATAAACAAACCGGGAGTATTTTGAATGACCGGGATTAGTATTTTATCGTCTGATTGTTTGTCATGGTGATTCGTACGACACATGTGTAATAGTTGAGTGTCTTTGTTGTTGAGATGTTTCGCCTAAACAGTAGGCTTCTTCAGTCAGATACAGAGGCAACAGGTGTAGCAGCGAAGTGAAGATGATGTGATCATTCCATCTCAGATACCATTTTCTCCAAGGCTGAGGGACTGATTACATCATCTTTACTTCGCTGCTACACCTGCTGCCTCTGTATTTGACTGAAGAAGTCTACTGTGTAGGCGAAACGTTTCAACAATAAAGACACCCAACTGTTGCATCATTTGTCGTACATCTTTTGCAATGTATGTGAAAAAAAAGGTTGGCCATGCATCTTTTGAAACATATAAACAAGGGTGACCATGAATCTTTTGAAACATATATAAACAAGGGTGGTCATGCATCTTTTGAAACATATAGTATAAACAAAGGTGGTCATGCATCTTTTGAAATATAAATAAACACGGGTGGTCGTGCATCTTTTGAAACATATATAAACAAGGGTGGTCATGCATCTTTTGAAATATAAATAAACACGGGTGGCCATGCATCTTTTGAAACATATATAAACAAGGGTGGTCATGCATCTTTTGAAATATAAATAAACAAGGGTGGTCATGCATCTTTTGAAATATAAATAAACACGGGTGGCCATGCATCTTTTGAAACATATATAAACAAGGGTGGTCATGCATCTTTTGAAATATAAATAAACACGGGTGGCCATGCATCTTTTGAAACATATAAACAAGGGTGGCCATGTATCTTTTGAAACATAAATAAACAAGGGTGGTCATGCATCTTTTGAAATATAAATTAAACACGGGTGGCCATGCATCTTTTGAAACATATATAAACAAGGGTGGTCATGCATCTTTTGAAATATAAATAAACAAGGGTGGTCATGCATCTTTTGAAACATATATAAACAAGGGTGGCCATGCATCTTTTTAAACATATATAAACAAGGGGGTCATGATCTTTTGAAATAAAATCAAACACGGAGGCCACACTTGAACATATAAACAAGGCAGCAAAACAATGTCATCACTGAAAATCAGCAGCATCAACATCAAAACCGAAAGCACACCACACACACACACACACACACACACACACACACACACACACACACACACACACACACACACACACACACACAAATACACACACACACACACACACACAACACACACACACACACACAAACACACACACACACACACAAATACACACACACACACACACACACACACACACAAATACACACACACACACACACACACACAAGCTCGAAAGCTCCAATGAATATCATATGAAGTTTACACAAAGCTTTTACATGCAGATATGCTGTGAATTAATTAGTGAGGCTGCAGTGCTGGCTACGTTGAAGCAATGTTTTTATCTAAATATTGTGAAATATGAATGATAGAAGAGGTAACGAACTTTAATGATGATGATAATAATAATAATAATAATAATAATAATAATAATAATAATAATAATAATAATAATAATAATAATAATAATAATAATAATAATAATGGTAACTGGGAGCGAACACGGAACATAGAACATTACCCCTCACTGCCTGAACTCTCAACTCTCTTGTCAAGATATATATTATCCCCAAGTATTGTGTTCTAAGGAGTTGTTGAACCTCCAGCTGAGCGCTTCCCCACGGGACCACTGGTGGTCTAGGGACCGAGGAGAGACCCTGCCATTGTTACTTATTCTGAAGCTATAATCATGGAGGTGCTGCTAGGAAAACTCAAGTCATTTCTGTCTAGGACGACTAGAAGGAAATGACTTCACTGCTGCTAGCTAGTCTTGTTGAGGGTATGAAGAGTATGTGGTGTGACTCCCTGGGTCAGTGCTGCTCAGTTGCCAGCATCTGACACCTTCAAATAAAGTCTTTGGAGGTTTCACGCCAGTTTTCAAGTATGTATTTTTTGTGTGTGTGTTTATGTTCCAGCCATCTTGTGGTGTATGTATAAGCGTTATTAATGAGAAGAATGTCTCTTTGAAGACATACAACATTCAAAATACGCATAAATGCAAGATAATTGTTTAATATACGAGTTGGTGAGGAGCAAGGGATGATTGGTGGAGTGTTTGGTAGTGTGTGTGTACTCACCTAATTGTGGTTGCAGGGGTCGATTCATAGCTCCTAGCCCCGCCTCTTCACTGGTCGCTACTAGGTTCACACTCTTTCTGCTCCATGAGCTTGATCATGCCTCTTCTTAAAGCTATGTGTGGATCCTGCCTCCACTATATCACTCTCCAGTGTGTGTGTGTCTGGTCGTATCGACCAAACTGTGTTTGGCTTCTGTCAGTGATAATACGGGTGATGAGACAGGCTGGATTATCGCTGCTTGGTGAATGCAAATTCCTAGAACTGACTCCTTGTGCTGTTATCTCTGAGAGAGAGAGCTAGGCTACGCTGAGGACAGAGCTAGGCTACGCTGAGGACAGAGAGGACGGGGAGGGTCCAGCTTTCCAATTTCGGAAGAGTTTTGCTGGTGGAACGCCGAGCGCTGAGAGAGATGTTTGCAGGGCAAACAGAAAGTTGATTGCTAATACCAGTGTGTTTGATATATCGTCTTGAGGGCAGCAGAAAGACGGGGAAAAGCAGGGAGCATAAGATCGAGTGGGGGGAGAGTGTTTACCATGAGTAGTTTCCTGTCTGGGGATTGCCTGCTACCCCTCTTAATGTGGGTGGCCAGCTACCCCTCTTAGTGTGGGTGACCAGCTACCCCTCTTAGTCCGGGTGACCAGCTACCCCTCTTAGTGTGGGTGACCAGCTACCCCTCAGCGTGGGTGACCAGCTACCCCTCTTAGTGTGGGTGGCCAGCTACCCCTCTTAGTGTGGGTGACCAGCTACCCCTCTTAGTCCGGGTGACCAGCTACCCCTCTTAGTGTGGGTGACCAGCTACCCCTCAGCGTGGGTGACCAGCTACCCCTCTTAGTGTGGGTGACCAGCTACCCCTCTTAGTGTGTGTGACCAGCTACCCCTCTTAGCGTCGGTGACCAGCTACCCCTCTTAGCATGTGTGGCCAGCTACCCCTTTTAGTGTGGGTGACCAGCTACCCTTCTTAGTGTTGGTGACCAGCTACCCCTCTTAGCGTGTGTGACCAGCTACCCCTATTAGTGTGGATGACCAGCTACCCCTCTTAGCGTGGGTGACCAGCTACCCCTCTTAGTGTGGGTGACCAGCTACCCCTCTTAGCGTGGATGACCAGCTACCCTTCTTAGCGTGTGACCAGCTACCCCTCTTAGTGTGGATAACCAGCTACCCCTCATAGTGTGGGTGACCAGCTACCCCTCTTAGTGTGGATGACCAGATACCCCTCTTAGCGTGGGTGACCAGCTACCCCTCTTAGCGTGAGTGACCAGCTACCCCTCTTAGTGTGGGTGACCAGCTACCCCTCTTAGCGTGAGTGACCAGCTACCCCTCTTAGTGTGGGTGACCAGCTACCCCTCTTAGCGTGGGTGACCAGCTACCCCTCTTAGCGTGGGTGACCAGCTACCCCTCTTAGCGTGGGTGACCAGCTACCCCTCTCAGTATGCGTGACTATGACGCAGGAATGACGCGGTCACCATGACGCAGGAATGACACGGTCACCATGACGTAGGTGTGACGCAGTTACCATGACGCAGGAGTGACGCAGTCCCCATGACGCAGAAGAGAGTCACTGTCTCGGTCTAATTTATATAATACATAACGTAAATAATAACTCATTTGCATAATAACTAAACACATCTACGATATATTCGCCCGTACGAACACAAGGAGATATATCGCAATAAAACGAAACTAAAACAATAAAAAACACCACCAGAGTGAAAAGTGTAAGAGAATAGCAACACCTGAGCATTTTCGTCCACTTACAGAGACATCTCCGTGGAAACTACTTTCCTCCTCTGAAGATGTGTGCTTGTATACACGAAAGCCCTTGCTTGTTTGTATCCTGTTAGCTTTTTTTACACACACACACACACGCACACACACACGGGGCCAGGAGCTATGAATCGACCCCTGCAACCACAACTAGGTGAGTACATGTACACACACATTCACACACATACACACACACACATACACACACATACACACACTCACATATACACACACATACACACACAAACACATTCACACACACACATAAACACACACACACACACATACACACACACATACACACACATACACACACACATACACACACATATACACACATTCACACACATACACACACATATACACACACATATACACACACACATACACACACACACATACACACACACACACATACACACACATATACACACACACGTACACATACACACACACACATGCACACACACATACACACACATATACACACACACACACACATACACGCACTCACATACACACACACACACTCACATACACACACTCACATACACACACACATACACACACACATACACACACATATACACACACACACATACACACACTCACATACACACACTCACATACACATACATACACTCACATACACACACTCACATACACATACACACACTCACATACACACACTCACATACACACACTCACATACACACACTCACATACACACACTCACATACACACACTCACATACACACACTCACATACACACACTCACATACACACACTCACATACACATACATACACTCACATACACACACTCACATACACACACTCACATACACACACTCACATACTACATACATCACACATCACTCACACACTCACATACACACACTCACATCACACATACATACACCCATACACAACTCACATACACACACTCACATACATCACTACACACACTCACATACACACACTCACATACACACACTCACATACACATACACATCACATACACACTACACACACTCACATACACATACAACACTCACATACACATACACACACTCACATACACATACACTACACTCATACACACACTCACATACACACACTCACATACACATACAACACACTAACACATAACACACATCATCACATACACACACTCACATACACATACACACTCACATACACACACTCACATACACACACTCACATACACATACATACACTCAATACACACACTCACATACACACTACATACACATACACACACTCACATACACACACCACTACACACACTCACATACACATACACCACACTCACACATACACACACTCACATACATCACACTCACATACACACACTCACATACACACACTCACATACACACACTCACATACACACACTCACATACACACACTCACATACACACACTCACATACACACACTCACATACAACACTCACATACACACACTCACATACACACACTCATAACACTCACATACAACACTCACATACACACACTCACATACACATACCACATCACATACATCATACACACTAATAACACTCACATACACACACTCACAATACACACCTACATATACACACTACATACATCACTCACATACACACACTCACATACACATTTCACTCACAAAACACATACAACACTACTCACATACACACACTCACATACACACATCACATACACATACACACTCACATACACTACACTCACATACACACACTACATACATACATCACACCACACTCACATACACACACTCACATACACACCTACATACACATCACACACTCACATACACACACTCACATACACACACTCACATACACACACTCACATACACACACTCACATACACACACACGTCTGTATTTTCTTGGTCACTTTGTCCTTTTTTTCCCTTCCCTATTCCTATTCAATCCTCATTTCCCTTTCCGTTCCCCTCTCTTCCTCTCTCTTCTTCTCCCTTCCCTCTCTCTCTCTCTCTCTCTCTCTCTCTCTCTCTCTCTCTCTCTCTCTCTCTTCCTCTCTCCTCCCCTCTCTTCTTCACCCTTCCCCTCTCTCTCTTTCTCTTCCTCTCTCCTCCCCTCTCTTCCTCTCTCTTCGGCTCTCCTCTTATTCCCCTCTCTTCCTCTCTCTTCCCCTCTCAACCTCATTTTTTCTCTTCTCTTTTTTCCACTAGTTTATAATTTTTATGTTTTAAAAACAACTTTGAATTTTGGTCCAAAAAATAATATATTTTTTCATTCACAGTTTTTCCAATACATATATTTAAACTTTTTTTTTGCAAGACAGTTTTTTGTTAGCTATTTTTTGTATTAGGTAGAGGAGTTAAATATCAGGGGGGAGTAGTAGTGGTGGTGGGGGTAGTAGTGGTGGTGGTGGGGGTAGTAGTTGTGGTGGTGGGAGGTAGTAGTATTAGTGGTGGTGGGTAGTTATAGTGGAGGTGGTTGGGTAGGAAGAAGTGATTGTGGTTGTTGTTGTCAGTGATGGTAGTGGTGGGTTGGTTGTATAGTAGTAGTAGTAGTGGTGGTGGTGGGGAGGGAGAGTGGTGTTGGTTGGTGGTGATCATGGTGGACAGGGCGGGTGATAGTAGTCTTGGGGAAGGATGGTGGTAGTGGGTGGCAGTAGTGGTGAGAAGGGACAGTGGTGGTGGGTAGGGTGAGGAAGGATTGTGGTGGTGGAAGGATTGTGGTTGTTGTTGTGGGTGGTGGTGGGGAGGGAGAGATGGGGAGCATGTGGGTGTAGGGAGACAGGTGGGGAGATAATCAGCTTACCTGGCCAGGGGAGAGTGTGGGTCTTCAATCTCCACTGCTGACTCCAGGATTACCTCTGCTCCACACCTGTGCTCTTTCCTACCTCTGGTTACCAGGGGTCGAGTCTGGTGTCCTGTATTTTAACCTCGCACAACCGTCTGAGGTTAAGATGGCCCCTTTCCTATCTATCCTTTAAACTGTGCACGGTGTTTACTCCCACCACCCCATCACGGTCATTCCACTTACTAACTACCTGGGGACTAACTACCTGGGGACTAACTACCTGGAGACTAACTACCTGGGAACTAACTACTTGGGGACTAACTACCTGGTGACTAAAGCTCTTCCTAGCATTTGTGTCCTTAAGTTCAACTTTTACTTTGTTCTCTCTAACATTCATGTTATCTCTCACTATTAAAGTCTAAGAAATTAAGATTTAGAACATATATATATATATATATATTCAGAAACTACTTGTCTGGGTGTTTGAAGCCTTGTTTATGTTTCCTTATTTTGCATATTTGTTAATGTGTTTTGAGTGTGAAATGTAATTCCGGTGTGAGTTACTCATTCAGTTCAAGGACTGGTGGGGCTTGATCCTCCGTCCACTGAATCCTTATGGCTCATTCAGAGCAGGGAGTGTAACTGGAATGATACATGAATACTGATGATTTAGAGAGGTGGAGGCTCGGTCCACCGTCTGCTAATCTCGCAATATTGCTTTTTGTAAAACTACAGAAGCCGGCAGGAGGTCTCCTACTTGGTGATGATTCTCGGCATCTTTCCTACAAGACTCTGACATCCTATTTTTAGGTGTTCTTCCTCGACCAGTACATCCCTCTAGGTCCTCACCTAAGAACATGAAAATAGAGTAACACTGCAGCCCTCCTACTGGCCCAAACTAAGCAGATCCTTCTCTAAATCAATCATTCCCACCCATCCACCTAGTTATTTTTGCAGGGGTTGAGTCATTGTTCTTGTCACGGCTTCTTAGCTCCTCTCGACTGGCTAACTAACTCCTGACCTTCGGGAGGTCCATCACATCAAATTTTGAAACGTGTACAGTGTTTGTCCCCATCATTGTTTACTTAACTCATCATCCCAAACTCACACTCTATGGCTCTTCTGCAGCCCTCCTACACATACACACAACTCTTACACATCTTACTCGTTTCTGGCTTCTGTGTCTCAGTTCTTGCCTCAGTTCTGTGGCTCAGTTCTGTGGCTCATTTCTGTGGCTCATTTCTGTGGCTAATTCTTCACACTTTCTGGTTCAGTTCTGAACTCGTTGTCATAGAGATGAAGGATCTTATGGCTTGTTAAATTCTTCCATTTTCTTGCCTCGTTCACTCACTCTTTAGATATTCTACGCCCGAGTTAGTCTTCCACTTTACTTTTTCATTATCTGTCATTTCCTCTTCCCTTACCCTCATCTCCCACACTCCTACCTTCCTGTTCCTCACCACTACCCTCGTCTCCCACACCCCTACCTTCCTGTTCCTCACCACTACCCTCGTCTCCCACACTCCTACCTTCCTGTTCCTCACCACTACCCTCGTCTCCCACACCCCTACCTTCCTGTTCCTCACCACTACCCTCGTCTCCCACACCCCTACCTTCCTGTTCCTCACCACTACCCTCGTCTCCCACACCCCTACCTTCCTGTTCCTCACCACTACCCTCGTCTCCCACACCCCTACCTTCCTGTTCCTCACCACTACCCTCGTCTCCCACACCCCAACCTTCACTGCACCCTTCTCATTCTAAGCTTCCACATCTCCCCACGTAAATTCCATCATACATTAGCAATATGTCAGTGTGTAGGGGAGAGTGCCAAGATGGTGCCATATTCTACACCCGAGGCGAAGCCTCCTCAGCGCCACTCACTGGAATGTCTCCCTGGATGCCAGATCCTGTGCCAGCATAATGATGCCAAAAAGAGAAAGTTGTATTTTTAGGCAATCTATATTCTATACGAGATTTTATAGAAAATTATATATTAACAGTAGATTGTATGATATATGATTTTTAACAAGGTCACATACAGTAGATTGTATGTATGTGAACTAGATCACATACAGTGGATTGTATGTATGTGAACTAGATCACATACAGTAGATTTTATGTATGAGAACTAGATCACAAACTTTAAGAATCCAAGTCACTGTTGTAAGTAATCTGTAAGAGGTAAACCAACTGTTTAATATTACGAAAGTTAAACCACTGTTGTGTGTGATTGTATCGACTTTATTCACCTTTTATACGTGATCTCGTATAAGTTAACTTGCTGTATTACAGATGTATCTTGTAGATAATCTGCCTTCCTAAATACAATTGCTTAAACAAAACAAGATATCCCAGGGTGGATGCTGCCGCTGCAGTGTTGCCATCCCTTCACATTACAAAACAAGATCTGGTCCCAAGTGCTCGCGTATAAGAAGTAATTGCTGCATAAATTTCCAAATACTACTCCATGGGACGCTCAGTCTTACGTGGCTCTTCATTACTAAGATTTTTTTTTTTTTTTTTTTTTTTTTTTGGGGAGGGGGGGGAGTTTGTAATAACAATTGAGTTTAGGGAAGATTTGCCATAAAATTATTCCTAAGTTTCCCCCACTCAGGTGTCGAGATGATTTCACACACACACACACACACACACACACACACACACACACACACACACACACACACACATTATGTTCCTTCCTCTAATGAAGTAATATGCATATGCGATAATTAGACGCATTTTCTCTCTTTCTCATTAATCAGATCATTAACGTCGGCCGCAGAACCATGCTGGTGATGGGTGAGGATATTATAATCCACGCCAGCTCTTACTGTGGGGAATAGTAGGCTATACATGGCTCTTGTTGTAGGGAATGGTAGGCTATGACTATCTCTTTTTGTGGGGAATGGTAGGCTATGGCGATCTCTTGTTGTGGGGAATGGTAGGCTATGGCGATCTCTTGTTGTGGGGAATGGTAGGCTATGACAATCTCTTTTTGTGGGGAATGGTAGGCTATGGAGATCTCTTGTTGTGGGGAATGGTAGGCTATGACGATTTCGTTGTGGGGAATGGTAGGCTAGGAAATTCCCTTGTTATAGGAAATAATCGGTCTTCAAGGTATCTTGTTGTAGTCAGTGATAGGTCTTAAAGGTCTTTTGTTATAGTTAATGATGGGTCGTGAAGGTCTCTTATTGTAAGGAATGGTAGGTTTTGGTGGACTCTTATTGTAGAAGGTCTACGGTTTTTTAAGTGTTTAATGGAAAATACTCTTAAATCTCCCAAGAAGAGACGGGTTATACAAACAAATAGTTCATTAGCATTAAGTTTCGTCCTTACTGGCAAGGAAGTACTGAGGAATTTGAAGCTACTTAACGAGATAGAGAGGTACGCCTTGCTTGTCTTCTTGTTTTGGTTTAAAGGGCAACTGACAGCTTACACCGTAGTTTCTTTTTGTTGTTAAAAGAGCTACTGACAGCTTACAACGTATCTTCTTGTTTTGGTTTAAAGGACAACTGACAGCTTACGACGTATCTTGTGATTTAAAGGGTTATTGACAGTTTACGCCGTATCTTACTGTTGTGGTTTACAGGGCCACTGGCAGCTTACGCCGTATCTTAGTATTTTGGTTCACAATGCCACTGGCAGCTTATGCCGTATCGTAGTATTTTGGTTCACAGGGCCACTGGCAGCTTATGCCGTATCTTAGTATTTTGGTTCACAGGGCCACTGGCAGCTTACGCCCTTCTCATCACCTAATCTTTCTTAGCTACCTCTTCCTGTTTATTCACAACATTTCTCATTGCTCTATCATTCCCCATTCCTTCCTCCTTCTCCACTCATTTCCATCCTTCTTATTTCCTAAAAAAAAAATAGTAAAAAAAACAAGATAGAGTGCAGGTGTTCGTGTGAGCAGCATCCATGGGATTAAAGTGCTATAACTGCTGTAACCCTTAACGAGCTCTGACTAATAGTTACAAGATAATGACCTCGTGATTGAGTGCCGCTCCGCTGCCAGAATTCTCACGCCTTTACAATGTATTCAGAAACTTTGTCCATTTTGCATATTTATGAAACAACAGTCATGAATATCTTTGCGTTTTCTCCTTGGCCAAACTCTGACTAATATTTTAATATATTCCCTGTTTTAGGGATTAAATTATTCGTGGTTAGTGGTGAGCAAGTGAGATACAGACTTAATGAAAATCGTGTAGTGGATGGGTTTTTAACCTCATTAATTATTCATTGTTACTTTTTATCTCATCTTAAATCTGTACGGTTGTTCACACGGCTCCGTGTCATATCTCATCACCTGAACAACTGTCCATGAGACTACCTCTCGCCCTTCCTGCCTGTACAACTCATCAATTTAACTATGTACAACTCATTACCCTCTCTCTGCCTCACCACCTATACAACTCCTCAACCTTCCTCTCTGCCTCACCACCTGTACAACTCCTCAACCTTCCTCTCTACCTCACCACCTGTACAACTCCTCAACCTTCCTCTCTACCTCACCACCTGTACAACTCCTCAACCTTCCTCTCTGCCTCACCACCTATACAACTCCTCAACCTTCCTCTCTACCTCACCACCTGACAACTCCTCAACCTTCCTCTCTACCTCACCACCTGTACAACTCCTCAACCTTCCTCTCTACCTCACCACCTGTACAACTCCTCAACCTTCCTCTCTACCTCACCACCTGTACAACTCCTCAACCTTCCTCTCTACCTCACCACCTGTACAACTCCTCAACCTTCCTCTCTACCTCACCACCTGTACAACTCCTCAACCTTCCTCTCTACCTCACCACCTGTACAACTCCTCAACCTTCCTCTCTACCTCACCACCTGTACAACTCCTCAACCTTCCTCTCTACCTCACCACCTGTACAACTCCTCAACCTTCCTCTCTACCTCACCACCTGTACAACTCCTCAACCTTCCTCTCTACCTCACCACCTGTACAACTCCTCAACCTTCCTCTCTACCTCACCACCTGTACAACTCCTCAACCTTCCTCTCTACCTCACCACCTGTACAACTCCTCAACCTTCCTCTCTACCTCACCACCTGTACAACTCCTCAACCTTCCTCTCTACCTCACCACCTGTACAACTCCTCAACCTTCCTCTCTACCTCACCACCTGTACAACTCCTCAACCTTCCTCTCTACCTCACCACCTGTACAACTCCTCAACCTTCCTCTCTACCTCACCACCTGTACAACTCCTCAACCTTCCTCTCTACCTCACCACCTGTACAACTCCTCAACCTTCCTCTCTACCTCACCACCTGTACAACTCCTCAACCTTCCTCTCTACCTCACCACCTGTACAACTCCTCAATCCTTTCTCCTCATCTCATCTCTCACCACACCTGTACACATCTTCACCTTCTTCTCTGATCCTTCACCTGTTCCTCCAAACTTCCTCACCCTTTCTTATTCTCATATCCTACTCATCACCACCTTGTACAACTCTCAATCACTAACAACATTCTCTAACTGAAATAACGAACAACTGGATATCAACACTAAATCTCAAGTCGGGAAGATTTGACATATCTCATCAAATTTCCATCGCCTCTATTCCATACGTAAATCAGACATTAACAGAAGATAAACAGAACACGAACAGGATATCAAAAAAAATCAAAAGAGGCAGAGAGAAGGATTTAGAAACGTCAGCAATG
The DNA here is from genome assembly GCA_009830355.1 of Cherax destructor. Classification (NCBI taxonomy): domain Eukaryota; kingdom Metazoa; phylum Arthropoda; class Malacostraca; order Decapoda; family Parastacidae; genus Cherax; species Cherax destructor. Next base: position 90,978 of record WNWK01004489.1, on the reverse strand, counting down.
TGCTGCTGCCCTATTCCATGTTATTGTTACATAGTGCAGGAGAGAGGGATGGAGGGAGGGAGGGAAGGGAGGAGGGAGGGAGAAAGGGAGGGTCACCCCTTGTTGTCTCTCTCCCTCGTAGAGAGTGTTGAAGTGGGTGTGTCAGGGAGTTAAGGGATCAAACACTCAAAGCAAGAGAGTTTAACCCCAGAGCTTTGATCTTCCTCACGTAAGGTTGACCAGCCTCAATTATTATTATTAGTAGTAGTAGTAGTAGTATTTTATTATTATTTTATTACTGGAGTTGTAGCTGGTGTTGTTATTATTGTTATTCCTTATACCGCTGGGAAACGGGAGGTTATTAGGTTTGATCTAAGGAAGAGGAGTGGAGCTTCAGTTACATGGATGAAGAGCTCTGCAGTGAGGTGAACTCTCTGTCTGTCTGTCTGTCTGTCTCTCTCTCTCTCTCTCTCTCTCTCTCTCTCTCTCTCTCTCTCTCTCTCTCTCTCTCTCTCTCTCTCTCTCTCTCCTTTCAAGAAAATAATAATCTTTCACTGTATATACGCTGAGAGATATACACCTCTTAGCACTTATATACTGAGATAAATACACGTTAATACCCGGCGTGTAAACTTAATACCCGGGGTATTAACTTAGTACCGTGGAATTAATACTAGAGCTGAAAATTAATACCTGGGTATACACTAATACCAGGGAGTTAACTTAGTACTTAGATGTAAGCTATATAGCGGGGTATTAACTTAATACACGGGTATTATCTTGATGCCTGGGTGTTAATACCGAGGTATTAACTTAATACCCAACGTATTAACTTTAAATACCCAGAGTATTGACTTAATACCCATGACATTCCTTTTAATGCCCAGGTCATTAATTTAATACGTGGGGTATTAAATTTAATACCAGAGCATTAAATTTAATTATAGGGTATTAACTTAACGCCTGGTGGTATTAATTTAATATCCAAGGTATTAACTATTAATGCTCGATGTATTAATTTAATACCTGAGATATTTACTTCATACCCCAAAAAATTAACTTTTAATACCCGGGGTATTAGTTTAATACCCATGGGGCTAGCAATTAATACCCGAGGTATTTATCTAATGATGTGTTTTAATCTAATGAGAGTGAACCGTGTTTTGCAAGTCTTGGCTAATATTTTTTTTTCCATGACAGAGTGAGAGATGTGGTCGTCAGTGGGAGGTAGTGGAGGTGGGGAGGTGCCCAGTGCTCGCCACAAGCACGCTGTCTGCACTGACCATACCAATGTTTACCTTCTGGGCGGCAGACACGGCAACCTCCCACTCAAGGACTTCTGGATCTATGATCTGGGTAACTTCCATTGTATCTTTGTTGATGTAGTATTTTGGTTTTTGTTTATAATATATATATATATATATATATATATATATATATATATATATATATATATATATATTTATATTATATATATATATATATATTATATATATAAACAAGTAAAATGTAGCAACGCAAAATCTTCTAGCTAACTCTGCACTATTTTCCAGTGTTATACTCTCTCTCTCAACGAGAAACGTCTTGCGATGTTTTCAGTGTTTCATGTGATATCGTCAGTGTTGCTGTGTTCTTCCCTAAACACTATGGTTGCTCTCCCCTCCACCAGTGAACCGTGCGTGGCGAGAGGTTCGTGAGGACACGGGTTCGAGGCCACCGTCCCTCCAGCAGCACACCATGGTCAAGGCTGGTGACAGACTCGTTGTCTTCGGTGGTGAGCTGTGTATGTCCAACGAGACACCTCTCTGGATATACAACCCCCAGGTGAGAGAGATGTTACAACTATATACATCTGTATTCCTGCATCTGTATTCCTGCATCTGTATTCCTGCATCTGTATTCCTGCATCTGGTCTTGTGGTGAGACTGAAACGTATGCTTAGTCTTAGGTCTTGTATTTAGACTGCATTGTACACCACTGGTCGTGCATTAAGACTGTGTTCGTGCACTCTAAGTCCAGGACTTAGAGTGCACCTCAGACTTGCCTGACGCGTGCACGTAATGTTTGAGCCAATGAACTTGAAGGTAGCTCCAGTTCTTTGAATCAAAAGCTCTTCTCAGCATCCAAGCGCTGTAACCCACCAATGAAGGGTTAAATATCATTTTTAAATACGCAGTAAATGATAAAGATTTCACAAGTTATTCAATATTAAACCTTAAATTCATCTGGTGGGTCAGGTAGAGAGTGTAATTGAAATCATAAGAGCTTAGGTTCACCTTAATGGAAGGCAGCAAATTCCAGTGAGCAGCACTTTCTTCATTTCAATGCCTGAGTTAAATTGGCTTGAGAGAGCCAGTGCCAGATGAATTCACATGGTGTGCCTGGCTTTTGGCACACTTCCAATTGGAATTAAATTTTTTAATGCTTGTATTTCTAAGGTGGGAGGTGCTGAAAGATTTTTTATTTTATGGTTCAACAGTTGTGGGGTCAAGTGTAATTAATTCAGTTTCACCCATATAATGGTGGGCGGAGGATGGGTCACCCACGATAGTGGTGGGCGGAGGATGGGTCACCCACGATAGTGGTGGGCGGAGGATGTGTCATCCATGATAGTGGTGGGCGCAGGATGGGTTATCCATGATAATGGTGGGCGGAGGATGGGTCACCTACGATAGTGGTGGGCGGAGGATGGGTCACCCACGATAGTGGTGGGCGGAGGATGGGTCATCCATGATAGTGGTGGGCGGAGGATGGGTCACCCACGATAGTGGTGGGCGGAGGATGGGTCACCCTTGATAATGGTGGGCGGAGGATGGTTCACCCACGATAGTGGTGGGCGGAGGATGGGTCACCCACGATAGTGGTGGGCGGAGGATGGGTCACCCACGATAGTGGAGGGCAGAGGATGGTTCACCCACGATAGTGGTGGGCGGAGGATGGTTCACCCACGATAGTGGTGGGCGGAGGTTGGGTCACCCACGATTGTGGTGGGCGGAGGATGGGTCACCCACGATAGTGGTGGGCGGAGGATGGGTCACCCACGATAGTGGTGGGCGGAGGATGGGTCACCCACGATAGTGGTGGGCGGAGGATGGGTCACCCACGATAGTGGTGGGCAAAGGATGGGTCACCCACGATAGTGGTGGGCGGAGGATGGGTCACCTACTATAGTGGTGGGCGGAGGATGGGTCACCCACGATAGTGGTGGGCGGAGGATGGTTCACCCACGATAGTGGTGGGCGGAGGATGGTCACCCACGATAGTGGTGGGCGGAGGATGGGTCACCCACGATTGTGGTGGGCGGAGGTTGGGTCACCCACGATAGTGGTGGGCAGAGGATGGTTCACCCACGATAGTGGTGGGCGGAGGATGGTTCGCCCACGATAGTGGTGGGCGGAGGTTGGGTCACCCACGATAATGGTGGGCAGAGGATGGTTCACCCACGATAGTGGTGGGCAGAGGATGGTTCACCCACGATAGTGGTGGGCGGAGGATGGGTCACCCACGATATGGTGGGCGGAGGATGGGTCACCCACGATAGTGGTGGGCAGAGGATGGTTCACCCACGATAGTGGTGGGCGGAGGATGGGTCACCCACGATAGTGGTGGGCGAGGATGGGTCACCCACGATAGTGGTGGGCAGAGGATGGTTCACCCACGATAGTGGTGGGCAGAGGATGGGTCACCCACGATAGTGGCGGGCGGAGGATGGGTCACCCACGATAATGGTGGGCGGAGGATGGGTCACCCACGATAGTGGTGGGCGGAGGATGGGTCACCCACGATAGTGGTGGGCGGAGGATGGGTCACCCACGATAATGGTGGGCGGAGGATGGGTCACCCACGATAGTGGTGGGCGGAGGATGGGTCACCCACGATAGTGGTGGGCGGAGGATGGTTCACCCACGATAGTGGTGGGCAGAGGATGGTTCACCCACGATAGTGGGGGACAGAGGATGGGTCACCCACGATAGTGGTGGGCAGAGGATGGTTCACCCACGATAGTGGTGGGCAGAGGATGGGTCACCCACGATAGTGGGGGCGGAGGATGGGTCACCCACGATAATGGTGGGCGGAGGATGGGTCACCCACGATAATGGTGGGCGGAGGATGGGTCACCCACGATAGTGGTGGGCGGAGGATGGTTCACCCACGATAGTGGTGGGCGGAGGATGGTTCACCCACGATAGTGGTGGGCGGAGGATGGGTCACCCACGATAGTGGTGGGCGGAGGATGGGTCACCCACGATAGTGGTGGGCAGAGGATGGTTCACCCACGATAGTGGGGGACAGAGGATGGGTCACCCACGATAGTGGTGGGCAGAGGATGGTTCACCCACGATAGTGGTGGGCAGAGGATTGTTCACCCACGATAGTGGGGGACAGAGGATGGGTCACCCACGATAGTGGTGGGCAGAGGATGGTTCACCCACGATAGTGGCGGGCGGAGGATGGGTCACCCACGATAGTGGTGGGCAGAGGATGGGTCACCCACGATAGTGGGGCGAGGATGGGTCACCAGATAGTGGTGGGCGAGAAATTGAGATTCACCCACGATAGTGGTGGGCAGAGGATGGTTCACCCACGATAGTGGTGGGCAGAGGATGGGTCACCCACGATAGTGGCGGGCGGAGGATGGGTCACCCACTTTTAGAAATAAGGAGACATGATATTTAAAGTTCCTTTGCCTCCCATTTTTGATGAGTAAGAGAGAGGTGTGAGTACTTGAGTTTGCAAGTCTACGTAGACGTCAAACTTCCAACCTTCGTTATATTTATGTTGGTCGTCCTTACTCTGCCTTGACTTCACTAACTTATATAAGTTACTTCAGGAGTTTATTTTTATATAGAAGCATTAATAAAGATAATATAGAATAACTGTTACGTAAACCAAGTTATGAGTTTAAGTTTATTTCTAATACTTCAAGTTGTCAGTGAATATATTGTCAAGTTTATTCCGGAGATTCTTAACCTGTGCCAGATTTACTTCTTGTTCCATCTGAAAAGCCACACAGTCTTTTACTCCACAAACTTTGTAATATATACATATATATATATATATATATATATATATATATATATATATATATATATATATATATATATATATATATATATATATACCTGTTTACTGTGATATTTTGCATATACACATATATGTAATATATATATATATATATATATATATATATATATATATATGTATATATATGCTAGGAATTCGCAAGAGCAGGCGAAATATTCACAAACACTGATCTCTGGCCGACGGAGACTCGAACCTACGAACCTCATGACAAGGTACGCAGTGCTTTGCCGACCGTACCACACTGGTCCAATACCTTGGCATCCAGCTTTCGCTAGACGTTATTCCAAGGCAGCCAGCTTTCAGGCAGGAAGGCTTACAGCTTTTCATCTCATCCCCTGCATGCATCGACACAACTAGAGATTTTTACAGGTAAAGCACTGCGTACCTTGTCATGAGGTTCGTAGGTTCGAGTCTCCGTCGGCCAGAGATCAGTGTTTGTGAATATTTCGCCTGCTCTTGCGAATTCCTAGCATTGTAAAAATCTCTAGTTGTGTCGATGCATGCAGGGGATGAGATGAAAAGCTGTAAGCCTTCCTGCCTGAAGCTGGCTGCCTTGGAATAACGTCTAGCGAAAGCTGGATGCCAAGGTATTGGACCAGTGTGGTACGGTCGGTAAGCACTGCGTACCTTGTCATGAGGTTCGTAGGTTCGAGTCTCCGTCGGCCAGAGATCAGTGTACATGTATATATATATATGTATATATGTAATATATACATATATACATATATATATATATATATATATATATATATATATATATATATATATATATATATATATGGATGTTCCCCGTCATTCAGCGCTTGAGGGAATGAATGGCAATCAGGTTTAATCCAACATAGGGAGAGCAGCTCTAACTCCTCGGATTAAGAGCCCTCCATTAGCATCAAGGACATCTTGCACGAGACAGAGATGGTGATGCTGGGCCGAGATTGCCCTTGTGATTAGTTGGAAATTGTTAATTTTCTTCTAGACTGGTGATGTAATGACTGGCGGGGGTCCTGTGATCACCCCCCCCCCGCACCCCATGTGTCTGCTAGCCCATGAGGGTGGAAGTACACTCCTCGCTTGGCAGACGGAGGATCAAGCCTCCACCACTCCCTGCGCTCAGTGATTCACACGATTTAATAATTCAGGTGAATCTAATCTAATCTCATCTACAGGCCAAGAGCTGTAAAGAAACGTGATCATTCGTGCGGCTCCGCCCAAGAATCAAACTTGCGTTCCTTCGGTTCTGAACGTAGCGCTCTACCCATCTGCTACAAGACACATCAAAGATCAGTTATTTTACCAGACCTCATTCTTACTCATTATTAAACACATTATGAGGGTGTTCGTCTGTCATGTGTGTGAGAAAGAGAGAGACAGAGCGAGAGAGAGAGAGAGAAAGGAAAGAAAGAGACGAAGAATGAGAGGGGGGGGAGAGAAAATGTTTGTGAGGAGAGAATCTCAGTTCATTAATGGTTGCAAAAGTTTTGGACTTTGATGAGATGCAAGAGCTTAAGGGTAATCAAAGTTATATTAGATTGAGCTGCATGTTGAAGAAACTTCCCAAGACCTCACACCTCTTGTGATACACTATGTGGGAGACCCTTGATTCCCTTTGTGTTGCAGGAGCCTCACACCTCTTGTGATAGACTATGTGGGAGTCCCTTGATTCCCTTCGTGTTGCAGGAGCCTCACACCTCTTGTGATACACTATGTGGGAGACCCTTGATTCCCTTCGTGTTGCAGGAGCCTCACACCTCTTGTGATACACTATGTGGGAGACCCTTGATTCCCTTCGTGTTGCAGGAGCCTCACACCTCTTGTGATACACTATGTGAGAGACCCTTGATTCCCTTCGTGTTTCAGGAGCCTCACACCTCTTGTGATACACTATGTGGGAGACCCTTGATTCCCTTCGTGTTGCAGGAGCCTCACACCTCTTGTGATACACTATGTGGGAGACCCTTGATTCCCTTCGTGTTGCAGGAGCCTCACACCTCTTGTGATACACTATGTGGGAGACCCTTGATTCCCTTCGTGTTGCAGGAGCCTCACACCTCTTGTGATACACTATGTGGAGACCCTTGATTCCTTCGTGTTGCAGGAGCCTCACACCTCTTGTGATACACTATGTGGGAGTCCCTTGATTCCCTTCGTGTTGCAGGAGCCTCACACCTCTTGTGATACACTATGTGGGAGTCCCTTGATTCCCTTCGTGTTGCAGGAGCCTCACACCTCTTGTGATACACTATGTGGGAGTCCCTTGATTCCCTTCGTGTTGCAGGAGCCTCACACCTCTTGTGATAACTATGTGGAGTCCCTTGATTCCCTTCGTGTTGCAGGAGCCTCACACCTCTTGTGATACACTATGTGGGAGCCCTTGATTCCCTTCGTGTTGCAGGAGCCTCACACCTCTTGTGATAACTATGTGGGAGACCCTTGATTCCCTTCGATGTTGCAGGAGCCTCACACCTCTTGTGATAACTATGTGGGAGCCCTTGATTCCCTTCATGTTGCAGGAGCCTCACACCTCTTGTGATAGACTATGTGGGAGCCCTTGATTCCCCTTCATGTTGCAGGAGCCTCACACCTCTTGTGATAACTATGTGGGAGTCCCTTGATTCCCTTCATGTTGCAGGAGCCCACACCTCTTGATGACTGAGCCGATTCCTTCATGTGCGGAGCCTCCCTCTTGTGATGTAGTCCTTGATCCTTCTGTGCAGCCCACCTCTTGTGACTCACTGGTGAGGCTCTTGATTCACTAACTCATGTTCCTCTGCACTTTCAGTGTTGTAGAGTGCTTCGTTCCCGGAATGTTAAATATTCTATGTTCCTCTGTTCGTTCTCATTTATGACTGGCTTCCTCTGAACTTATCACCTTCTTCTTCTTCCTTCTATCCTTCTTCCTTTCTCTAATTCCCTCTTCTTCTCTTCTCTCCGAACTCGTTTCTCTAGTGAAGGAAGTTTCGTCTGACCTTCTATTATGAGCTGTTTTCACGTCATGTCACTTAAGGATTTGTCTGCCCTTCTATTTCTTTTTTCACTCTTCCTTACCCCCCCTCTCTCTCTCTCTCTCTCTCTCTCTCTCTCTCTCTCTCTCTCTCTCTCTCATTAGTTGTAATGTGCATCGAGCAGTAGTAGAGAAACACAAACATTCACCCACAAAAGCTCACTGGAATATCAAAAGCAGTCCAGGAGTCGAGCAGAGCTTCCCTCCGTTGCAGACAATTACGTTTTTGTCCTCCTCCCTCCCTACCACCCTTTATTTTCCTTTTTCTTTTTTCTTCCTCCCTCCCTACCACCCTTTTTTTTGTATTAAGTCTCGCTGAGTGATGATGGAGGGTGGCAGTAGCCAGTAATGCTGGTTTTGTATCCACGGAGAAGCGCTAAACCTATATGGCTGGTGCAGCCCCCGAGGAATGGAAGGGGAGCATTACAAACACAGGTGCTGGGAAGAATGAGTCAATTTTACAACATTTGGGAATCTTTATTCTGGAAACGTTTCGCCCTCCAGTGGCTGACACCGTCCTAGAAGTACTGTCTTCCAGAGTGACGGTCAGCAGGACACCGTCCTGGAAGTACTGTCTTCCAGAGTGACGGTCAGCAAGACACCGTCCTGGAAGTACTGTCTTCCAGAGTGACGGTCAGCAAGACACCGTCCTGGAAGTACTGTCTTCCAGAGTGACGGTCAGCAAGACACCGTCCTGGAAGTACTGTCTTCCAGAGTGACGGTCAGCAAGACACCGTCCTGGAAGTACTGTCTTCCAGAGTTACGGTGATAAGGATCTTGTGGGACGGAAGTGTCAACTTTGGTAAAGTAAAACATTTGATTTATGATTTAAGGGTCGGATCTGAGAAAATGCTGCCATGTATGAGCCAGGAGCCTTGATCTAACATTTAATATTTATGCATATTTCAATATTTTGATGGTATTATTGCACACACACACAACATACGTATCACATTTTATTCTCCAAATTAAACACAGACATGCTAAAGCACCGTAAATATTTATATTATTATCTCTGTCATTTGCACTACATATGCAAATGATTATAATCATAACCATAATTTTTAAAGAGGTTTGAGGGGTAAGCCAGCGGAAGGCCTCGGTCAGATGACCAAAAGCTCCAGCTGCGGGTCATGAAACACTTGACCTCACTTAACTACATCGGACGTTAGTAAAATGGAGAATTCTAAGAAGCAGCAGCAGCGGCAGCAGAGGCGGCGGCGGCGGCAGCAGCAGCAGCAGCAGTGTGTATAAGGCTGGAATAATTCCCTCTATTCTCCAGTTATTACTCAAACAATACTTGAGTTATCCATGAGTCGCGTCAGATTCTGAGATTAAACTCTTTTGAATTCTCGCCAGAATTTCCAAGCTGTGACTGACAGGGCACCGAGGAACCTATTAGTCTCTCCAGGGAGCTGATCCACAAACATTAACCCAGAAATAAAGTTTTAATCTCAATAAAATGTGGGTAGCACATTATGTCTCTCTACTAGTGTGGGCAGCTGATGACGTGGTTCAGTGTCGCCTCTCTGCTAGTGAGGGCAGCTGATGACGTGGTTCAATGTCGCCTCTCTGCTAGTGAGGGCAGCTGATGACGTGGTTCAGTGTCGCCTCTCTGCTAGTGAGGGCAGCTGATGACGTGGTTCAGTGTCGCCTCTCTGCTAGTGAGGGCAGCTGATGACGTGGTTCAGTGTCGCCTCTCTGCTAGTGAGGGCAGCTGATGACGTGGTTCAGTGTCGCCTCTCTGCTAGTGAGGGCAGCTGATGACGTGGTTCAGTGTCGCCTCTCTGCTAGTGAGGGCAGCTGATGACGTGGTTCAGTGTCGCCTCTCTGCTAGTGTGGGCAGCTGATGACGTGGTTCAGTGTCGCCTCTCTGCTAGTGTGGGCAGCTGATGACGTGGTTCAGTGTCGCCTCTCTGCTAGTGTGGGCAGCTGATGACGTGGTTCAGTGTCGCCTCTCTGCTAGTGTGGGCAGCTGATGACGTGGTTCAATGTCGCCTCTCTGCTAGTGTGGGCAGCTGATGACATGGTTCAATGTCGCCTCTCTGCTAGTGAGGGCAGCTGATGACGTGGTTCAGTGTCGCCTCTGCAGCCACACTCATTTAGTAACATATTCAGTAATTAAGTCGTGTTGTACATGAATGGTATATAATATCTACAATACGAGGAACTGGGTATTTTTATTTGTAGACGTTTCGCCAGTGACTTTATCAGTACAGGGACATAATGCGAAGAATGTAGAACTATGTACAAAAAAATGAGGTAATTAGTCCCTCAGCCTAATTAAGTCAATACACCGAGAAATACATGCATATCTGTGTATATCTGTCGTGTAAACAAAAGGCTTTTTCAACTATTTTTCTGTTGAATTAGTCAATTTAGTCAAAACTATTTTTTTTTCAGAAAAAAATGGAACACGAACATTGGGTTGTTGTGTTAGGTGTTGTTAAGAGTTCAAGTGAGTTGTGTTAGGTGTTGTTAAGAGTTCAAGTGAGTTGTGTTAGGTGTTGTTAAGAGTTCAAGTGAGTTGTGTTAGGTGTTGTTAAGAGTTCAAGTGAGTTGTGTTAGGTGTTGTTAAGAGTTCAAGTGAGTTGTGTTCTCAGTGTTCCAACTTGCCAAGTGCTTTATTTAAGACTGAAGAACCCTACTGTGTGGGCGAAACGTTTCAACAATAAAGATACATAAGAACATAAGAATGGAGGAACACTGCAGAAGGCCTACTGGCCCATACTAGGCAGGTCCGTATCAAAACTGTTGCAATTGTGTCTTAATCTTCAACTTGTCGGTTTTTTAAACCATTTTCATCATTACTGATAAGGTTTAAGTTACACACTTGGTACCGCGACTCAGTAATATACCAGTTAGTTCCTGATTGTCCCGTTCGTTAGTCCCATCAATGTACCTTGTGGTGTTCGTTAGTCCCATCAGTAGTGTACCTTGTGTTGTTCGTTAGTCCCATCAGTAGTGTACCTTGTGTTGTTCGTTAGTCCCATCATTGTACTGTGACGTTTGTAAGACCCATCATTGTACTGTGACGTTCGTAAGACCCATCATTGTACTGTGACGTTCGTAAGACCCATCATTGTACTGTGACGTTCGTAAGACCCATCATTGTACTGTGACGTTCGTAAGACCCATCATTGTACTGTGACGTTCGTAAGACCCATCATTATACTGTGACGTTCGTAAGACCCATCATTGTACTGTGACGTTCGTAAGACCCATCATTATACTGTGACGTTCGTAAGACCCATCATTGTACTGTGACGTTCGTAAGACCCATCATTGTACTGTGACGTTCGTAATTCCAGGATTTCCACTGTTTCTTTCTACTCAAAAAAATAACCAGAGTGAAAATCATTTCCAAGATCAGTTTCGTGTTTTCACTCCATTTACATTGACCTGTCTGTAATATCTTGTCTGCTGAAGTGCAGCTGCATTTACGCCTTAATAACGATGGTAAAGTCGATAGGCTTCAAACTTATCAGACCAAGCAGGTAAATGTGAATTTTTCTCTGTCTAGAGAGAACTTGAAGTTTCTATTGTGCTTGTGCGGTAACGAGTGGAGTCTATATTCTTGTGAGGTAACGAGTGGAGTCTATATTCTTGTGAGGTAACGAGTGGAGTCTATATTCTTGTGAGGTAACGAGTGGAGTCTATATTCTTGTGAGGTAACGAGTGGAGTCTATATTCTTGTGAGGTAACGAGCAGAGTCTATATCTTGTGAGGTAACGAGTAGAGTCTATATCTTGTGAGGTAACGAGTAGAGTCTATATCTTGTGAGGTAACGAGTAGATTCTATATCTTGTGAGGTAACGAGTAGAGTCTATATCTTGTGAGGTAACGAGTAGAGTCTATATCTTGTGAGGTAACGAGCAGTCTATATCTTGTGAGGTAACGAGTAGAGTCTATATCTTGTGAGGTAACGAGTAGAGTCTATATCTTGTGAGGTAACGAGTAGAGTCTATATCTTGTGAGGTAACGAGTGGAGTCTATATCTTGTGAGGTAACGAGTGGAGTCTATATCTTGTGAGGTAACGAGCAGAGTCTATAATTAGTCAGAGACTTGGGAATAATTAAAAGTTGTCACATTGGCTTAAAATTTGCATAATGAAAGTGGCAGTGAATATTGTTGCACAGCTAGTTAGCAACAGTTAGTTTGGTCCACAACAGTGGTTAAACTGTTACTATCAGTTAGTTTGGTCCACAACAGTGGTTAAATTGTTAGTAACAGTTAGGCTGGTCCACAACAGTGGTTAAACTGTTAGTTAGTAACAGTTAGTCTGGAAAAAACATATTGCTCCATGTACAGCTTTGCCACTGCTTTATAAAGCTCTACACAGGGCGAAACGTTGCATCTAGAGATTTGTTGTGCTCCCTTTCTCTCTCTCTCTCTCTCTCTCTCTCTCTCTCTCTCTCTCTCTCTCTCTCTCTCTCTCTCTCTCTCCATTTTCCTATTAACCCTTCCAAAAACTTCCCATGTCTCATAATACTTGCACCCTTCTCTCTCCCCTCTCTCTCTCTCCCCTCCCTTCTCTCCCCTCCCCTCCCCTCTTTCTAACAAGGTACCAGGTGTTAATTAACTGGCATGTAGGGAAGTGCTCCCGGCCGTGACAAGACCAGTTAACTGTCCTCCTTCCCTCACCCCTTGACACTCTCCCCAGGACACTGTCCCCTCATTCACTCTTCCTCTGGACAAAGTCCGTCACCACCTGGACAGTGTCCACCACCACCTGGACAGAGTCCTCCACCACCACCTGGACAGTGTCCTCCACCACCACCTGGACAGTGTCCTCCACCACCACCTGGACAGTGTCCTCCACCACCACCTGGACAGTGTCCATCACCACCTGGACAGAGTCCTCCACCACCACCTGGACAGTGTCCTCCACCACCACCTGGACAGTGTCCTCCACCACCACCTGGACAGTGTCCTCCACCACCACCTGGACAGTGTCCACCACCACCTGGACAGTGTCCTCCACCACCTGGACAGTGTCCTCCACCACCACCTGGACAGTGTCCTCCACCACCTGGACAGTGTCCTCCACCACCACCTGGACAGTGTCCTCCACCACCACATGGACAGTGTCCTCCACCACCACCTGGACAGTGTCCTCCACCACCACTGGACAGTGTCCTCCACCACCACTGGACAGTGTCCTCCACCACCACCTGGACAGTGTCCTCCACCACCACATGGACAGTGTCCTCCACCACCACCTGGACAGTGTCCTCCTCCACCACCTGGACAGTGTCCACCACCACCTGGACAGTGTCCTCCACCACCACCTGGACAGTGTCCTCCACCACCACATGGACAGTGTCCTCCACCACCACCTGGACAGTGTCCTCCTCCACCACCTGGACAGTGTCCACCACCACCTGGACACTGTCTCCCTCACGCTCGCAGACATAAACAAGTCAGATGTCTTATCCAGACTCGTAACTGAACTATAACTGTGTCTCAGAGGTGTCGTTCTCTACTGACAGAGAGACAGAGCGACAGAGAGACAGAGACAGAGAGACAGAGACAGAGAGACAGAGCAACAGAGAGACAGAGCAACAGAGAGACAGAGAGACAGAGACAGAGACAGAGACAGAGATTAAATAATACTGTGGAAAAAATACTTAATTGGATCCCTCACTGTTAATTGAAACATAAAATGTTTTGCTTCTGTAGTACTGTGTGTATATGAATATATGTATATATATATATATATATATATATATATATATATATATATATATATATATATATATATATATATATATATATATATATACAGGAGAATTGCCAAGCTGTCTGTTGTGATCTTTCTGCCTCTCTCTCTCTCTCTCTCTCTCTCTCTCTCTCTCTCTCTCTCTCTCTCTCTGGGTAATCATTTTACTGCCTCTTCTCTCCTCTCCTCTCCCTTCTTCCTCCCCAAATTTAATTATCCCAATTTTTCTCTCTCTCCCCCTTCCATTCCTCAGCTTGTTACCTCCCCATTTCCCCTTCCCTGAGGGAGCCCCGCCCCCTTCCTTCCCCTCTATCCCGGCCACTTCCCCAGTAACTCATCCATTTTTCCCCCCGTGTCTCGAGAGGGGAGATCTTTGATGCCGGAGGAGTGCTCTTGATCCTAGGGATAGGAGCTCATTTACCTCCAACGTTCTTAAGGCAGTGTATGAAACGCAAGGGTTTAGAGCTTTTTCTTCAATATAATGTTGATGATCATAATAATAATAATAATAATAATAATAATAATAATGGCGTTCGTGAGGACCGTCAAAGTCCTCCAGACTAAGAATATACAAATCGATATATATATATATATATATATATATATATATATATATATATATATATATATATATATATATATATATATATATATACTACGGTGGTGTTGTCTGCTGCAGCTGGTTCCACCATTGATGCTTCTGCCGTTGTCACTGTTGATTGCTGTTAAGTTAAGTCACCTGGTGGTGTCCTGTGCGGTGGTGGTGGTGTCCTGTGCGGTGGTGGTGTCCTGTGCGGTGGTGGTGTCCTGTGCGGTGGTGGTGTCCTGTGCGGTGGTGGTGTCCTGTGCGGTGGTGGTGTCCTGTGCGGTGGTGGTGTCCTGTGCGGTGGTGGTGTCCTGTGCGGTGGTGGCGTCCTGTGCGGTGGTGGTGGTGTCCTGTGCGGTGGTGGTGGTGTCCTGTGCGGTGGTGGTGGTGTCCTGTGCGGTGGTGGTGGTGTCCTGTGCGGTGGTGATGGTGTCCTGTGCGGTGGTGGTGGTGTTCTGTGCGGTGGTGGTGATATTCTGTACGGTGGTGGTGGTGTCCTGTGCGGTGGTGGTGGTGTCCTGTGCGGTAGTGCTGGTGTCCTGTGCGGTGGTGGTGGTGTCCTGTGCGGTGGTGGTGGTGTCCTGTGCGGTGGTGGTGGTGTCTTGTGCGGTGGTGGTGGTGTTCTGTGCGGTGGTGGTGGTGTTTGTGCGGTGGTGGTGGTGTTGTGTGCGGTGGTGGTGGTGTCCTGTGCGGTGGTGGTGGTGTCCTGTGCGGTGGTGGTGGTGTCCTGTGCGGTGGTGGTGGTGTCCTGTGCGGTGGTGGTGGTGTCCTGTGCGGTGGTGGTGGTGTCCTGTGCGGTGGTGGTGGTGTCCTGTGCGGTGGTGGTGGTGTCCTGTGCGGTGGTGGTGGTGGTGGGAGTTACAACACTACGTAAACTTAGCTTTGATCAATTCAGCGTGTTGTTCCCTTTCAAGCTTGTAGCCAGAAAGCTGCAACATAGCTTAACCAAGCTTACTGGCCTCGCTAACTCTAACACCTGGGGTTAAAGGTGCTTAGGTTCGGTCTGCTGACTAATTCGGTCTGCTGACTAATTCGGTCTGCTGACCAGTTCGGTCTAGAGAGCGAGTGAGACCAGACCATGACGGCCTTTAGTGTAGCTGGTGCCGGATGTGACCTTTCGTGCAAGATGGTGCACGATGCACCGGCCGGATGCAATTATACTCCACTCTGAGAGTCTGCGTCTGGCTACTCTGCCGGTGTTACACTGCTGGTGTTACACTGCTGGTGTTACACTGTTGGTGTTACACTGCTGATGTTACACTGTTGGTGTTACACTGTTGGTGTTACACTGCTGGTGTTACACTGCTGATGTTACACTTCTGGTGTTACACTGCTGGTGTTACACTGCTGGTGCTACACTGCTGGTGTTACACTGCTGGTGTTACACTGCTGGTGTTACACTGTTGGTGTTACACTGCTGATGTTACACTGTTGGTGTTACACTGTTGGTGTTACACTGCTGGTGTTACACTGCTGATGTTACACTTCTGGTGTTACACTGCTGGTGTTACACTGCTGATGTTACACTTCTGGTGTTACAATGCTGGTGTTACACTGCTGGTGTTACACTGCTGGTGTTACACTGCTGGTGTTACACTGCTGGTGTTACACTGTTGGTGTTACACTGCTAATGTTACACTGCTGATGTTACACTGTTGGTGTTACACTGCTGATGTTACACTTCTGGTGTTACACTGCTGGTGTTACACTGTTGGTGTTACACTGCTGATGTTACACTGTTGGTGTTACACTGCTGATGTTACACTTCTGGTGTTACAATGCTGGTGTTACACTGCTGGTGTTACACTGCAGGTGTTACACTGCTGGTGTTACACTGCTGGTGTTACACTGTTGGTGTTACACTGCTGATGTTACACTTCTGGTGTTACAATGCTGGTGTTACACTGCTGGTGTTACACTGCTGGTGTTACACTGCTGGTGTTACACTGCTGGTGTTACACTGCTGGTGTTACACTGTTGGTGTTACACTGCTGATGTTACACTTCTGGTGTTACAATGCTGGTGTTACATGCTGGTGTTACACTGCTGGTGTTACACTGCTGTGTTACACTGCTGGTGCTACACTGCTGGTGTTACACTGCTGGTGTTACACTGCTGGTTTACACTGCTGGTGTTACACTGCTGGTGTTACACTGCAGGTGCTACACTGCTGGTGTTACACTGCTGGTGTTACACTGCTGGTGTTACACTGCTGGTGATACACTGCTGATGTTACACTGCTGGTGCTACACTGCTGGTGTTACACTGCTGGTGTTACACTGCTGGTGCTACACTGCTGGTGCTACACTGCTGGTGCTACACTGCTGGTGTTACACTGCTGATGTTACACTGCTGGTGCTACACTGCTGATGTTACATTGCTGGTGTTACACTGCTGGTGTTACACTGCTGGTGTTACACTGTTGGTGTTATACTGCTGGTGTTACACTGCTGGTGCTACACTGCTGGTGCTACACTGCTGGTGCTACACTGTTGGTGTTACACTGCTGGTGCTACACTGCTGGTGTTACACTGCTGGTGTTATACTGCTGGTGCTACACTGCTGGTGCTACACTGCTGGTGTTACACTGCTGGTGCTACACTGCTGGTGTTACACTGCTGGTGTTACACTGCTGGTGTTACACTGCTGGTGCTACACTGCTGGTGCTACACTGCTGGTGTTACACTGCTGGTGTACACTGCTGGTGTTACACTGCTGGTGCTACACTGCTGGTGTTACACTGCTGGTGCTACACTGCTGGTGTTACACTGCTGGTGTTACACTGCTGGTGTTACACTGCTGGTGTTACACTGCTGGTGTTACACTGCTGGTGCTACACTGCTGGTGCTACACTGCTGGTGTTACACTGCTGGTGTTCAAATATTTAGTCCTCTACCTTCACTATTAGTAATGAATATTCTACATATTATTACTCTTATTAATGAATATTCTTAATGCTATTTACTCAGTAATTAGTGAGGAAAATTTAATCTTATTTCTATGATTCTTTTTTAAAAATTTCTGTGATGATGTCGGGTTGGTTAGTACTGTCCTTTTGATGATTAAGGTTGGCACAGGTCGTTGTGTTGGCACAGTTAAGGTGGGGAGGTCGTTGTGTTGACATAGTTAATGTGGGGAGGTCGTTGTGTTGACATAGTTAAGGTGGGGAGGTCGTTGTGTTGACATAGGTAATGTGGGGAGGTCGTTGTGTTGACATAGTTAATGTGGGGAGGTCGTTGTGTTGACATAGTTAATGTGGGGAGGTCGTTGTGTTGGCATAGTTAAGTTGGGGAGGTCGTTGTGTTGACATAGTTAATGTGGGGAGGTCGTTGTGTTGGCATAGTTAAGGTGGGGAGGTCGTTGTGTTGGCATAGTTAAGGTGGGGAGGTCGTTGTGTTGATATAGTTAATGTGGGGAGGTCGTTGTGTTGACATAGTTAATGTGGGGAGGTCGTTGTGTTGGCATAGTTAATGTGGGGAGGTCGTTGTGTTGCCATAGTTAAGATGGGAGGTCGTTGTGTTTACATAGTTAATGTGGGGAGGTCGTTGTGTTGGCATAGTTAAGGTGGGGAGGTCGTTGTGTTGACATAGTTAATGTGGGGAGGTCGTTGTGTTGACATAGTTAATGTGGGGAGGTCGTTGTGTTGACATAGTTAAGGTGGGGAGGTCGTTGTGTTGGCATAGTTAAGGTGGGGAGGTCGTTGTGTTGGCATAGTTAAGGTGGGG
Organism: Cherax destructor; assembly: GCA_009830355.1. Classification (NCBI taxonomy): domain Eukaryota; kingdom Metazoa; phylum Arthropoda; class Malacostraca; order Decapoda; family Parastacidae; genus Cherax; species Cherax destructor. The sequence continues at coordinate 72,882 of WNWK01004489.1, read as the reverse complement.
AGGTCGTTGTGGTGACATAGTTAATGTTGGGAGGTCGTTGTGTTGACATAGTTAATGTGGGGAGGTCGTTGTGTTGACATAGTTAATGTGGGGAGGTCGTTGTGTTGGCATAGTTAAGGTGGGGAGGTCGTTGTGTTGGCATAGTTAAGGTGGGGAGGTCGTTGTGTTGACATAGTTAATGTGGGGAGGTCGTTGTGTTGACATAGTTAGTGGGAGGTCGTTGTGTTGACATAGTTAATGTGGGGAGGTCGTTGTGTTGGCATAGTTAAGGTGGGGAGGTCGTTGTTTTGGGCATAGTTAATGTGGGGAGGTCGTTGTGTTGACATAGTTAATGTGGGGAGGTCGTTGTGTTGACATAGTTAAGGTGGGAGAGGTCGTTGTGTTGGCATAGTTGAGATGAGAGAGGTCGTTGTGTTGACATAGTTAATGTGGGGAGGTCGTTGTGTTGACATAGTTAAGGTGGGAGAGGTCGTTGTGTTGACATAGTTAAGGTGGCTAGGTCGTTGTGTTGACATAGGTAATGTGGGGAGGTCGTTGTGTTGACATAGTTAATGTGGGGAGGTTGTTGTGTTGACATAGTTAAGGTGGGAGAGGTCGTTGTGTTGGCATAGTTGAGATGAGAGAGGTCGTTGTGTTGACATAGTTAATGTGGGAGGTCGTTGTGTTGACATAGTTAAGGTGGGAGAGGTCGTTGTGTTGGTATAGTTGAGATGAGAGAGGTCGTTGTGTTGACATAGTTAAGGTGGGGAGGTCGTTGTGTTGCCATAGTTAAGATGGGGAGGTCGTTGTGTTTACATAGTTAATGTGGGGAGGTCGTTGTGTTGCATAGTTAAGGTGGGGAGGTCGTTGTGTTGACATAGTTAATGTGGGGAGGTCGTTGTGTTGACATAGTTAATGTGGGGAGGTCGTTGTGTTGGCATAGTTAAGGTGGGGAGGTCGTTCTGTTGGCATAGTTAAGGTGGGGAGGTCGTTGTGTTGGCATAGTTAAGGTGGGGAGGTCGTTGTGTGACATAGTTAATGTTGGGAGGTCGTTGTGTTGACATAGTTAATGTGGGAGGTCGTTGTGTTGACATAGTTAAGTGGGAGGTCGTTGTGTTGGCATAGTTAAGGTGGGGAGGTCGTTGTGTTGGCATAGTTAAGGTGGGGAGGTCGTTGTGTTGACATAGTTAAGTGGGAGGTCGTTGTGTTGACATAGTTAATGTGGGAGGTCGTTGTGTTGACATAGTTAATGTGGGGAGGTCGTTGTGTTGGCATAGTTAAGGTGGGAGAGGTCGTTGTGTTGGCATAGTTGAGATGAGAGAGGTCGTTGTGTTGACATAGTTAATGTGGGGAGGTCGTTGTGTTGACATAGTTAAGGTGGGAGAGGTCGTTGTGTTGACATAGTTGAGATGAGAGAGGTCGTTGTGTTGACATAGTTAAGGTGGGGAGGTCGTTGTGTTAATATAGTTAAGGTGGGAGAGGTCGTTGTGTTGACATAGTTGAGATGAGAGATGTAGTTGTGTTGACATAGTTAAGGTGGGGAGGTCGTTGTGTTGATATAGTTAAGGTGGGAGAGGTCGTTGTGTTGACATAGTTGAGGTGAGAGAGGTCGTTATGGGTCAATGACTGGATGTTATCATGTATTAAATTTCAAAGAGAAAGTCTCATTTCATTTCCACAATTTACTCAGGTAATGGAACTCCAGTTACTCCCTGGAAGGAAGCCCAGGAAGCCACCGTAGTTAATGAACTCTTGCTGGAACCCTTGCTGGAATCCTTGCTGGAATACTTGACGATATCCTGACTGCTCTACTGAGGTCTCCCAGCTCATGCTGACACATTTCATGCACCTTGTATATGACCCACCCTTTGTCTACCTACCTGGAGTCTACCTGGAGTCTACCTGGAGGGTATTCCGGGGATCAACGTTTCCGCGGCCCGGTCCACAACCAGGCCTCCTGGTGTATCAGGGCCTGATCAACCAGGCTGTTACTGCTGGTCGCACGTAATCCAAAGTACGATCCACAGCCCGGCTGATCCGGTACTGACTTTAGTATCTGTCCAGCTCCCTCTTGAAGGCAACCAGCGGTCTATTGGTAATTCTCCTTATGCATGGTGGGAGGCTGTTGAATAGTCTTGGGCCCCGGACACTTATTGTGTTTTCTCTTAGTGTACCAATGGCGCCCTACTTTTCATTGGGGGTATTTTGCATCGCCTGCCCAGTCTTTTGCTTTCGTAGGGAGTGATTTCTGTGTGCAGATTAGGGATCATTCCTTCTAGTATTTTCCAAGTGTAGATTATGATATATCTCTTTCGCCTGCGCTTCAGTGAGTACAAGTCTAGTGCTTCCAAGCGTTCCCAGTAGTTAAAATGTTTGACGGAATTTATATGTGCAGTTAAGTTTCTCTGTACATTCTCTAGATCTGAAATATCACCTGCTTTGAATGGAGATGTTAATGTTACAATTAATGTGAAGGAATATGACAAGGAAAACACAGCTAGCTTGGTTCCCTGAGTAACTACCGCATACAATAGTGTAGCAGCACATCGCCGATAAATCAGCTTTTTTTCTAAATAAATAAATAAAACAGGACTCTAGTCCAATACAGTTTTTCTGTTGTAACTATCACACATTTAGTTCCCCCACCTGCCAATTTTCAACGCAGAATCTCTCCTGAAAGAATATCTAAGCAACAATAACTTGCAACATTATTTGCCCGACAATTTCCTGTCTTGACAGTTGCCTATTGGACAGCCTCGGGTTAAGAGCATAAAAGAGATCGACCATTTCCCACGTAAGGAATCCAATACTTTGTAGACGCGCTGAAACCCGCAAGAAATGTTCTCTTAAAATGCAAATATCTGAATGGCGCGAGAGGATCGTCTGCAAAACACTCCTTATTTTTTTTAACCCCTGAGATGATATGTTGCATTACGGGAAGATTTGCAATTTAATGTTGAGAAGTGCATGATACCGAGCATGTTATATCTGTTCAGCATGTTTGTGTCTTTGTGTGTTAGTAAGATGTTATGTTGCTGTGATGACAGATGATGTTATGTTGCTGTGATGACAGATGATGTTATGTTGCTGTGATGACAGATGATGTTATGTTGCTGTGATGACAGATGATGTTATGATGCTGTGATGACAGATAATGTTATGTTGCTGTGATGACAGATGATGTTATTATGCTGACATGACAGATGATGTTATGATGCTGACATGACAGATGATGTTATGATGCTGACATGACAGATGATGTTATTATGCTGACATGACAGATGATGTTATTATGCTGACATGACAAATAACATGAAGATGCTGGCATCACACATGACTTACAAATTACTATTTTCTTGTCATTATAACAGAACAAGGAGTGGCGGAAGTGGAGGTGGGAGGGCGGCATGAGAGGTATGGGCGGCGGGTGTGGGCGTGGAGGCAGTGGGGGCGGTACAGGGCCCACAGGACGACGAGCCCACACCGCCGTCATGGTAGGAGACGCTATGTTAGTCTACGGAGGATATCAGGATCTCAGAGGATCATCCTCAGAGCTATGGAATTTTAATACACGTAAGTATAGTAGTAGTAGTAGTAGTAGTAGTAGTAGTAGTAGTAATAGTAGTAGTAATAGTAGTCAAGATTACTTTTCATTACTGAAACAAGGATAAGGGTATATTCAGTGTATATATACTGAGAGATACATAACTCGCAGTATATACACAATGTCTGATAAATACTTCGGTGTATATACATTAAAAGATACATACCTCAGTGTATATTCACCGAGAGATATACATACTTAAGTATACATAGACCGAGAGACAACATACATATCTGGTTAAAATGCTTTGCAATCTGGTTACTTAATATTCGCTTATTTCTGGAAGATTTTCATCGTTGCAAATTAACTTCTCATTGTTGCAGAGTATAAACAAACACTCAGTACGTGCCGGCATTCTAACATGGTCAGACTGGTTGTGATCTGTTTTATAGATGATGGTATGTGTAGATCCGGGCCAGACGGCGTATTGTAATGACCAGGATCACTGCACTCCGGTTATAAATCTCTCGTCTTGTTATTACAGATCATCTCCCTCTGGTTATAAATATACATACTAAATCTCTCTCTCTCTCTCTCTCTCTCTCTACTCTTTTCTTTCATCTCGGATTCTCTCATTCTATTTCTATTCATTCGTCATTCTTTCTATCTGTTTACAGTTATATACGGAAGTGCTCATTTAACTCTCAATTATTTCAGTAAGTATTTATCCCTACGGTATTAATACCAGGGCTATCTTACCCACTCTCCATTATCCCAGGCTCTGTCTTACCCTACGGTGTCTCCCATTATCCCAGGCTCTGTCTTACCCCTACGGTGTCTCCCATTATCCCAGGCTCTGTCTTACCCTACGGTGTCTCCCATTATCCCAGGCGCTGTCTTACCTCTACGGTGTCTACCATTATCCCAGGCTCTGTCTTACCCCTACGGTGTCTCCATTATCCCAGGCGTCTGTCTATCCCTACGGTGTCCTCCCATTATCCCAGGCGCTGTCTTACCCCTACGGTGTCTCCCATTATCCCAGGCGCTGTCTTACTCCCTACGGTGTTCTCCCATTATCCCAGGCGCTGTCTTACCCTACGGTGTCTCCCATTATCCCAGGCGCTGTCTACCCTACGGTGTCTCCCATTATCCCAGGCGCTGTCTTACCCTACGGTGTCTCCCATTATCCCAGGCGCTGTCTTACCCCTACGGTGTCTTCCATTATCCCAGGCGCTGTCTTACCCTACGGTGTCTCCCATTATCCCAGGCGTCTGTCTTACCCCTACGGTGTCTCCCATTATCCCAGGCGCTGTCTTACCCCTACGGTGTCTCCCATTATCCCAGGCTCTGTCTTACCCCTACGGTGTCTCCCATTATCCCAGGCGCTGTCTTACCCCTACGGTGTCTCCCATTATCCCAGGCTCTGTCTTACCCCTACGGTGTCTTCCATTATCCCAGGCGTCTGTCTTACCCTACGGTGTCTCCCATTATCCCAGGCGCTGTCTTACCCTACGGTGTCTCCCATTATCCCAGGCTCTGTCTTACCCCTACGGTGTCTCCCATTATCCCAGGCGCTGTCTTACCCCTACGGTGTCTCCCATTATCCCAGGCGCTGTCTTACCCTACGGTGCTCCCATTATCCCAGGCGCTGTCTTACCCCTACGGTGTCTCCCATTATCCCAGGCGCTGTCTTACCCCTACGGTGTCTCCCATTATTCCAGGCGCTGTCTTACCCCTACGGTGTCTCCCATTATCCCAGGCGCTGTCTTACCCCTACGGTGTCTCCCATTATTCCAGGCGCTGTCTTACCCTACGGTGTCTCCCATTATTCCAGGCGCTGTCTTACCCCTAAGGTGTCTCCCATTATCCCAGGCGCTGTCTTACCCCTACGGTGTCTCCCATTATCCCAGGCGCTGTCTTACCCCTACGGTGTCTCCCATTATCCCAGGCTCTGTCTTACCCCTACGGTGTCTCCCATTATTCCAGGCGCTGTCTTACCCCTACGGTGTCTCCCATTATCCCAGGCGCTGTCTTACCCCTACGGTGTCTCCCATTATCCCAGGCGCTGTCTTACCCCTACGGTGTCTCCCATTATCCCAGGCTCTGTCTTACCCCTACGGTGTCTCCCATTATCCCAGGCGCTGTCTTACCCCTACGGTGTCTCCCATTATCCCAGGCGCTGTCTTACCCCTACGGTGTCTCCCATTATCCCAGGCGCTGTCTTACCCCTACGGTGTCTCCCATTATCCCAGGCGCTGTCTTACCCCTACGGTGTCTCCCATTATCCCAGGCGCTGTCTTACCCCTACGGTGTCTCCCATTATCCCAGGCGCTGTCTTACCCCTACGGTGTCTCGCTAATGTATTCTTTCTCAACTGACTCATAAGTGTTAGGGAATAATAATAATAATATTGTTATTATTATTATTATTATTATTATTATTATTATTATTATTATTATTATTATTATTATTATTAATATTATTATTATTATTATTATTATTATTATTATTATTATCATTATTATTTTTATTATTATTATTATTATTATTATTATTATTATTATTATTATTATTATTATTATTATTATTATTACACTCATAACTAAGCGCTTTACTAGTTTGAATTGAGAGTGACCTTCATGTAACACGAGTGACCTTCATGTAACGAGAGTGACCTTCATTTTACGAGAGTGACCTCATGTTACGAGAGTGACCGTCATGTAGCACGAGTTACCTTCTTGTAACGAGAGTGTCCTTCATGTTCCGAGAGTGACCTTCATGTAACACGAGTGACCTTCATGTAACGAGAGTGACCTTCATGTTACAAGATTGACCTTCATGTTTCACGAGTTACCTTCTTGTAACGAGAGTGTCCTTCATGTTACGAGAGTGACCTTCATGTTACGAGAGTGACCTTCATGTTACGAGAGTGACCTTCATGTAGCACGAGTTACCTTCTTGTAACGAGAGTGTCCTTCATGTTACGAGAGTGACCTTCATGTTACGAGAGTGACCTTCATGTAGCACGAGTTACCTTCTTGTAACGAAAGTGACCTTCATGCAACGCGAGTGACGTTCATGTAACGAGAGTGACCTTCATGTTACGAGAGTGACCTTTATGTTACGAGAGTGACCTTCATGTTACGAGAGTGACCTTCGTGAGGTCAATCTAAGCAAACATGGTCATTACCTTCCCTCCAGTGGCCTATTTGCCAAATTCCTCCAGTTACAAACTCAGGAATGACTTCCCAGTGAGCAGAGGTTCTTGTTTTTCGACAGTTCGGAGAGCCGTCATCAGCCTCTCGGCTTTTTTTATCCCCGTGTTCAGTGTGGACACTGCTGGACACTCGGACACGCTGGACATCATGACACTGTACTGAAGTTTAAATTTAAAATTGATGCAGTAGCATACAACGGGAATGCACACGGATACAACGTGGAACACAGGCACACAGGCTGGCGCTTAAGTAAACAGTAGACACAGGCAACACAGCTGGCAGCAACAGACACATCACAGCTGGCAGCAACAGGCACACATCACAGCTGGCAGCAACAGGCACACATCACAGCTGGCAGCAACAGGCACACATCACAGCTGGCAACAACAGGCACACATAACAGCTGGCAGCAACAATAACACATCACAGCTGGCAGCAACAGGCACACATCACAGCTGGCAGCAACAGGCACACATCACAGCTGGCAGCAACAGGCACACATCACAGCTGACAGCAACAGGAGCACATCACAGCTGGCAGCAACAGGCACACATCACAGCTGACAGCAACAGGCACACATCACAGCTGACAGCAACAGGCACACATCACAGCTGACAGCAACAGGCACACATCACAGCTGACAGCAACAGGCACACATCACAGCTGACAGCAACAGGAGCACATCACAGCTGACAGCAACAGGCACACATCACAGCTGAGCAACAGGGCACATCACAGCTGACAGCAAGGCACACATCACAGCTGACAGCAACAGGAGCACATCACAGCTGCAGCAACAGGCACACATCACAGCTGGCAGCAACAGGCACACATCACAGCTGCAGCAACAGGCACATCACAGCTGCAGCAACAGGCACACATCACAGCTGCAGCAACAGGACACATCACAGCTGGCAGCGCAAAACGGCAAGGCACACATCACAGCTGGCAGCAACAGGACACATCACAGCTGGCAGCAACAGGACACATCACAGCTGGCAGCAACAGGCACACATCACAGCTGGCAGCAACAGGCACACATCACAGCTGGCAGCAACAGGAGCACATCACAGCTGGCAGCAACAGGCACACATCACAGCTGGCAGCAACAGGAGCACATCACAGCTGGCAGCAACAGGCA
>WNWK01004489.1:20000-62500 GCA_009830355.1 Cherax destructor | reverse complement strand
CTTGTTCTGTCTAGGCCTCGTTCGTCTCTCTAGCTTCCTCTTGTCTTCAAAGTTGGCAGAAGGCGATCCATGGTGACGCAGACACAGATGAAGGTTGTCTTCAGGTTAGGTAAGGTTTGTCAGGAAACAGGATAAGTGTTTCCTGACGCGGGTCTTAGTCATATGATGACCCACAGCTGGAGCATTTGGTCATCTGACCGAGGCCTTCTTGTGGTTCCTCCTGCTGCTCACACCAGTTTCAAAGTCAAGTTACCCACCTTGCTGGTGCCAGTAAGTAGCTTGTATGTCATGACCATTGCCCCTTCGTGCCTCTAATATTGAGAGAATGTTCATTTGTTCTCAGTGAACTAACCAGGAACTAACTATTGGCAGATTCTTCATTTACAGCTACAGGAGAACAGCAATGTTCTTGTGGTTCCGTATTTATTTTTAACATCGAATTTACTCGGCGTCAAGCCCTCAGCATCTCTCATATGCGAGCCTTTATGAGATTGCAGCTTCTCTCATTTCTTCCTCACCCTTGGCAAAACAACATTCCTATCGTTCCATCCCTCGTGCCTTGCTGTCAGCTTCTGAGAACAGCAGCCTCCGTCAGACTGCTCTCTTGACTGCGCTCCTCATTGTGAGGTGTGGTGTGTTCTTGTGTGTGTGTTTTTTTTAAAGTAATCGAGTTGTCAAAGACAGAAACTGTCATTCCTGTCCACTCTCATTGTTTTCTGTAGGTTAGAGAGGTATTTGTTCTACTTTCAGATGTTTTGATTCTTCTGCCACTTACCTCTGCCACTTACCTCTACCTTGTCCCCTCTGCCACCTCCCTTTTGTCCTCTCCCTTAGGGTGGCCAGCGTGGGGTCAGGTCTCAGGTTACAAGGCTCAGGACCTGGTAACAAGGAGAACATCCCTACTTGTGTTCCGTATTGATTCTGAGTAATGGCTTGTGTCTTGGTGACTCCAGCCAGCATTTTCACTCCCTTTTCTTGCCTTTTTTATGTGCCTTTATCTCTTCCCCTTCACTTTCTAGAGTCTAGTTCCTAGGCCTTTATTATGCCACATATTTCTGTGCTACCGTTCACTGAATAGATACGAGGTGCGGTATAAACTAGCCACTTCGGTAATACAATTTAATATACGTTTTCTGTTTTTTGTTGCTGTGTCATTTTCTATATCCAAAGTCATCCTTTTTCTTTGTATCTCTACTTCCATATTTCTTCAGCCTTCTTCTGTCTGTATTGCATAACATGACATCTGTTTACAAGTTATTTTCCCCTTTCTCTTCCATACTCTGATGAATTATTCACAAAGAAACAGTTCTTGAATCTTGTGGACCTATGAAGATGTTTATCCTTGTCTTGAGAAAAAAAATACGACCTATATCACGAATATATAATTTAATAGCAGGTGAGAGCGTCTGATGTAAGACATCAGTGAGGCTTCAGTCTGTGCAGGCAGCAGAGCGTCTGTCAGTGTATGTAGCAACCTTACATGATGGTGACCTCCAGTGATCTTCCAGTGTAGTAACCTTCCATGATAGTGACCTCCATTGATCTTCCAGTGTAGTAACCTTCCATGATGGTAACCTCCAGTGAGCTTCCAGTGTAGCAATCTTCCATGATGCTGACCTCCAGTGATCTTCCAGTGTAGCAATCTTCCATGATGGTGACCTCCAGTGATCTTCCAGTGTAGCAACCTTCCATGATGGTGACCTCCAGTGAGCTTCCAGTTTGTTAAATAAATATTTATCGCTTCACTTACGTTTCATTTGAGTCGATTTGTGTTGAGATCCTCAACTCCGGTTTAATGAGGCACCTGTCTGTCGTCTGTCTTGTTATAATGAAGCTCCTGTCTCTCCTTCCAAGACGGTGGATCAAGCCTCCGCCATCCTTGTGAGGAATGACCCATACTGGTCTGGCCCATACTGATTTAGCATTTCACTTAACACAATGTTACAACATCTTAGAGATAGTCTATTGAGAACCACGACTTTCCTTGCCATCTTAATGACACTAAATTAACATATGACACTGAGCTTGACTCCTTGTCGTGACTCCGTGTCATCAGTGACGGCAACTGACTCGTATAATGACGCAACTGACTCGTATAATGACGCAACTGACTCGTATAATGACGCAACTGAAGTAAATGAAATTAATACATAATTCCGAATTACTCCCATATGATAAAGTTGATAAATTAGACAAACAAAATATTCTGAAGGAAAATCTAGAATATGGCTTGGGTATGTCTGTGTCAAGTAACAGGAATAACATGAGAGAGGAAACAAGTAATGACTCGGAATACCATAGGAATACAGTGAGAAGCCTGAGTAGATCCTTATCTCACAGTGACCACATCACAGGGAAGATTATTAACATCTCCCAGTTATTATATATATATATATATATATATATATATATATATATATATATATATATATATATATATATATATATATATATATATATAATATATATATATATATATATATATATATATATATATATATATATATATATATATATATATATAATATATATATATATATATATATATATATATATATATATATATATATATTTGTCTGGTGATGTGTATTTTTATTTCTGTAATTACTGCTTGAGTATTAGTGTGAGTTTGAGTATGAATATAAATCAGAAGTATTTTGACGTACTTTGAAGAACTTTCACGTACTTTGAAGTACTTTAAAGTACTTTGAAGTACTTTGACGTACTTTGAAGTACTTTGACGTACTTTGTAAACCTCTTCCTCCCCGGTCCAGTTAACAATAACAGTTATTAGCAACTAGCGTTATTAGTAAAAAGCTTTATTTGCAGATAGCGTTATTAGTCAAAGCTTTATTAACAGTAGATGAGTTTCTCCCTATTATCCCATTGCATTACTAGAGCCTCCTCCCTCCCTCCCTCCCTCCCTCCCTCCCTCCCTCCCTCCCTCCCTCCCTCCATCCATTCATCCTTGCCTCCCTTCGTCTAATCTTCCTAAATATAAAGCCTCTCTCTCTCTCTCTCTCTCTCTCTCAGGGGTCGTGTGAGGGAGTAATTTTCCAGGTTTTAACACAGCACAAGATCTCATATTCCCTCTGGTCCACCTTAACTTTGCTGTTCTCTGATAATTCCGTTGTGTTGAGGACCAGTGTTGATGAAGTTACATATTGATCAGTGGAGTTGATGTTACGGAAGTTTGAATCCGATCGGAAGTGACATTTTCCGACTATCAATTTATTAAAACTTGCAAATTAAAACTCACTCTCTGAGAGTGTAGTCAGAGATGAACTTGTAGAGAATATAAGTGCGGGTAGATGGCGCTACCCCCTCGCTCTTGAAGCTACTTAGTACTTCAGGTAGCACAGTCAGGTAGCACAGTCAGGTAGCACAGTCAGATAGCACAGTTAGGTAGCACAGTCAGATAGCACAGTTAGGTAGCACAGTCAGATAGCACAGTTAGGTAGCAGTCAGGTAGCACAGTCAGGTAGCAGTCAAGTAGCACAGTCAGGTAGCACAGTCAGGTAGCACAGTCAGGTAGCACAGTCAGGTAGCACAGTCTGGTAGCACAGTCAGGTAGCACAGTAAGGTAGCACAGTCAGGTAGCAGTCAAGTAGCACAGTCAGGTAGCACAGTCAGGTAGCACAGTCAGGTAGCAGTCTGGTAGCACAGTCTGGTAGCACAGTAAGGTAGCACAGTCTGGTAGCACAGTCAGGTAGCACAGTCAGGTAGCACAGTTAGGTAGCACAGTCAGGTAGCACAGTCAGGTAGCACAGTCTGGTAGCACAGTCAGGTAGCACAGTAAGGTAGCACAGTCAGGTAGCACAGTCAGGTAGCACAGTTAGGTAGCACAGTCAGGTAGCACAGTCAGGCAGCACAGTCAGGTAGCACAGTAAGGTAGCACAGTCTGGTAGCACAGTCAGGTAGCACAGTAAGGTAGCACAGTCAGGTAGCACAGTCAGGTAGCACAGTTAGGTAGCACAGTCAGGTAGCACAGTCAGGTAGCACAGTGGTGAGAGTGAGGCGCATCTTCCGCTCTACTGACAAACTTGACTAATAGGATCACCTAAGGGAGAGCAATTATGTCCTTACTAACTTCACCTCCTCTCTCTCTCTCCACCTGTTCACCTAGCAGTAATTAGGTACCTGGGACAGCTGCACGGTACATCATACGATACGAACCACAACAAACTCACAGCATCAACATTTCTGAAAATACACGACACGGGCTGGAATTTTTCTGGCAAATTTCTTTGGACAATAACATGTTTGGACAATAACATGTTTTGACAATAACATGTTTGGACAATGGGGGGAAGTAGACGAGCCACCAATTAACTCAGCAGAAATGGTTTTTTATCCAGATTTGCACTGGCATAACTGGAGGCAGTGAAACCCCGAGCAAGGGTGTGGTGAGGTGCGTGTCTACGCTGGGGTGACAGGCAAGGTGGAAGGCAGGTCGACACTGGTCCTTCAAGGCTGCCTTCATGCCGGGGAAGGGCTCTTTATCAGAGGAACTGGAGACAGCCTCCTTCTCCTCCTTGCATCTTATCTCATTACCGATCATTTCCTCGGAGATGTATGAACCTCAAGACTAGAATATGAACCAGACTAACAGAGTGAGCAAATAAACTAGACGATGTTACAGGAGACTTAGAGAGAGAGAGATGATAACATTGGCGACATAATCAGAGACCCAGCGACCCGCGACCCAGCTATAACTGCTTGTCGTGTGTGTTAGTTACCATTTTGTCCTAGGCACATGTCGATTAGACACTAGGCCTGTTGTATGTGTGTGTGTGTGTGTATGTGTGTGTGTGTGTGTGTGTGTATGTGTGTGTGTGTGTATGTGTGTGTGTGTGAGTGATTCAGTGTGTGGTTGTGTGTGTGTGTGTGTGTGTTTGTGTGTGTGTGTGTGTGTGTGTGTGTGTGTGTGTGTGTGTGTACTCACCTAATTCACCTAATTGTGGTTGCAGGGGTCGAGACTCAGCTCCTGGCCCCGCCTCTTCGCTGTCCGCTACTGGGTCTCTGCTCTCCCTGCTCCATGAGCTTTATCATACCTCGTCTTAAAACTGTGTATGGTTCCTGCCTCCACTATATCTTTCTCTAGACTATTCCACTTCCTGACTACTCTGTGGCTGAAGAAATGCTTCCTAACATCCCTTTGACTCATCTGAGTCTTCAGTGAGTGATTCAGTGTGTGGTTGTGTGTGTGTGTGTGTGTGTGTGTGAGTGTGTGTGTGTGTGTGTGTGTGTGTGTGTGTGTGTGTGTGTGTGTGTGTGTGTGTGTGTGTGTGTGTGTGTGTGTGTGTGTGTGTGTGTGTGAGTGTGTATGGTGCACTTTATCAAGGATCTTTTGGAAGTCTAGAAATGTTCAGTCCACCCACTTTTCCTTTTCTTACTTCTCTCTCTCTCTCTCTCTCTCTCTCTCTCTCTCTCTCTCTCTCTCTCTCTCTCTCTCTCTCTCTCTCTCTCTCTCTCTCTCTCTCTCTGCTCATAGCAACTTCTTCTCCACTAGTGATATAGTACACAAGCCCCAAGGGAGACTACCCTTGTGAAGGGTAGTCTCCCTTGCAGGGGAGGGAGGGGGAGAATAGGATGGAAGGAGGGGTGGGATGGGGAGAATGTGAAATATAGGCAAGAAGAAAGGAAGAAAGGAAGGAAGGAAGAGAGGAAGGAAGGAAGAGAGGAAAGACGAAGTAGAGATGGGTGAAAAAACGAGAGGAATAATACTAGAATACAGAAGTACTGTAATAGGTCTGTTGGCTCGTTCTAGACCGGTTCTACTGGTCCATGCAAGGTAGCTCCTACTGGTCCATGCTAGACCGGTTCCACTAGTTCCTATTGGTTCATGCTAGATAGGTAATACTGATCCATACAAGCCAGCTACTGACCTATGCTAGGTAGGTCATGAAAGGCAGACCCTACTGGTCTATGCTAGATAAGTCCTACTGGTCCATGCTAGATAGGTCTTAGAAGCCCAAGTTAGACAGGTCTTTCTGGTCCATGATAGGCACATCCTACTGGTCCATGCTAGGTACATCCTACTGGTCCATGCTAGGCACATCCTACTGGTCCATGCTAGGTACATCCTACTGGTCCATGCTAGGCACATCCTACTGGTCCATGCTAGGACACATCCTACTGGTCCATGCTAGGTACATTCTACTGGTTCATGCTAGGTACATCCTACTGGTCCATGCTAGGCACATCCTACTGGTCCATGCTAGGTACATCCTACTGGTCCATGCTAGGCTCATCCTACTGATCCATGCTAGACAGCTCCTTCTGGTGCATGTTAGGCAGGTCCAGCTCACACCAACAATTACCTCTCGTTGTGTCTGTCTAACCAAAATTAAATCTCTGAAAGTCATGACTTCATCTAAGCAAGGTTACAGTTTCTTCCTCTTGTTTACAACTTATTCCTAAGTCAGTACTGACTTGTATCGCATGTGATTCTTAATTTATCGAGTTTGAATCCCTCGCTGCTACCTTCATCCTGGTTGGATATTATTTTTAACACTTTATTGTTATCGTCTCTATTTATACCCGTGTGAAGCCAGCGGAAGGCCTCTGGCAGATGACCAAAAGCTCTCAGCTGTGGGTTATTATACGACTAAGACCCGCGTCAGGAAACACTTGTCCTGTTTCCTGACCAAGCTTACCTAACCTAACCTGTCTTCCCCTCCACCAAGTAAACAATGTCTTCCCCTCCACTATGTAAACAGTTTTCTCCTCCACCATGTAAACAATGTCTTCTCCTCCACCATGTAAACAATGTCTCCTCCTCCACCATGTAAACAATGTCTTCTCCTCCACCATGTAAACAATGTCTTCTCCTCCACCATGTAAACAATGTCTTCTCCTCCACCATGTAAACAATGTCTTCTCCTCCACCATGTAAACAATGTCTTCTCCTCCACCATGTAAACAATGTCTTCTCCTCCACCATGTAAACAATGTCTTCTCCTCCACCATGTAAACAATGTCTTCTCTACCATGTAAACAATGTCTTCTCCACCATGTAAACAATGTCTTCTCTACCATGTAAACAATGTCTTCTCCACCATGTAAACAATGTCTTCTCCACCATGTAAACAATGTCTTCTCCACCATGTAAACAATGTCTTCTCCACCATGTAAACAATGTCTTCTCCACCATGTAAACAATGTCTTCTCCACCATGTAAACAACTTTCATAAGATTAAAGCTTCAGTAATGAACGATAAGCATGAGCTGAGAAACAAGCTTTTCTTTGGGACATTAACAGTTTGTCCTCAAAATATGTAGTTGTTTCTTGTATATTCATTGTTCAAAATACATCTTGAGTTTTTTCTTTTCTTTTTGAGACGAGGTATTTATTTTGGCAGCCTTCCCTGCAAGTTTTCCAACCCATTTATCTCCGCAGAGTAATATTTTGAGCAGAGTTGAGTTGGACAGTGTTGGACGAGGTCTTGTAATAGACTCAGTGGGACGAGGTCTTGTAATAGACGGACTCAGTGGAACGAGGTCTTGTAATAGACGGACTCAGTGGGACGAGGTCTTGTAATAGACAGACTCAGTGGGACGAGGTCTTGTAATAGACAGACTCAGTGGGACGAGGTCTTGTAATAGACGGACTCAGTGGGACGAGGTCTTGTAATAGACGGACTCAGTGGGACGAGGTCTTGTAATAGACAGACTCAGTGGGACGAGGTCTTGTAATAGACAGAGTCAGTGGGACGAGGTCTTATAATAGACAGACTCAGTGGGACGAGGTCTTATAATAGACAGACTCAGTGGGACGAGGTCTTATAATAGACAGACTCAGTGGGACGAGGTCTTATAATAGACAGACTCAGTGGGACGAGGTCTTATAATAGACAGACTCAGTGGGACGAAGTCTTGTAATAGACTCGGTGGGACGAGGTCTTATAATAGACAGACTCAGTGGGACGTACTCTTCCTGGTATCATACTCTCCCTGGTATCATACTCTCCCTGGTATCATACTCTCCCTTTTATCATACTCTCCCTTTTATCATACTCTCCCTGGTATCATACTCTCCCTGGTATCATACTCTCCCTGGTATCATACTCTCCCTGGTATCATACTCTCCCTGGTATCATACTCTCCCTGGTATCATACTCTCCCTGGTATCATACTCTCCCTGGTATCATACTCTCCCTAGTATCATACTCTCCCTGGTATCACACTCTCATTGGTGTTATCATACTATCCCTAGTATCATACTCTTCCAGGTGTCCTCATACTCTCCCTAGTATCATACTCCCCCTGGTATCATACTCTCCCTGGTATCCTCACACTCTTCCTGGTGTCATCATACTCTACCTGGTATCATACTCTCACTAGTGTCATCATACTCTACCTGGTATCATACTCTACCTGGTATCCTCTCACGCTCACTGGTGTCATCATATTCTCCCTGGTATCATACTCTACCTGGTATCATGCTCTACCTGGTATCCTCTCACTCTCACTAGTGTCATCATACTCTCCCTGGTATCATGCTCTACCTGGTATCCTCTCACTCTCACTAGTGTCATCATACTCTCCCTGGTATCATATTCTACCTGGTATCCTCTCACTCTCACTAGTGTCATCATAATCTCCCTGGTATCATACTCTCCCTGGTATCCTCTCACTCTCACTGGTGTCCTCACACTCTCCCTGTTGTCATCATACTCTACCTGGTATCATACTCTCCCTGGTATCCTCACACCCTCCCTGCTGTCATCATACTCTCCCTGGTGTCATACTCTTCCAGGTGTCCTCACGCTCTCCCTGGTATCATAATCTCCCTGGTATCATCTCCCTGGTATCATAATCTCCCTGGTATCATCTCCCTGGTATCATAATCTCCCTGGTATCATCTCCCTGGTATCATCTCCCTGGTGTACTTGTCGTGGTATTTACGTCGCCAGGGAGCTTGTTGCTATTTATTTCTTCATGTTGGTTCTTGACGTTGATTATACATGAGAACCAACAACCACCACTACCACCACTACCACCACCACTACAACCACCACCACAACAACCACCACTACCACCACTACCACCACCACCCCTACTACTACCACCACCACCACCACCACCGACACAAGGAGACCGTAATAACCACAATCATAATCCCCTCTTCTCCCCTCCCTCTCCTCTATTATTCCTCCCCTTCTCTCCCCTCCTCCTCCTCCTCTTCTTCCTCCCCATTTTTAACTCTCCTTCTCCCTCACCCCCCTCACCCCCCTACTCCTAGTAAACGTCTATATCAAGATGAATCATACTCCCTCAGAAATTAATTAGTTTTCTTTGCTAATCCATTTTTTCTCTCAGAATTTCGCGACAACAGGAAGATGGCACTGTGGAGCGTTGCACTGGCACTAGGGGGGCGCGGGGGACGGGGGGGATGTATATAATGCCGCTGAAAGTGGCACTTTTGAGGCTTAAAGGCAGGCAGGAGGTTTCTTTTGATGACATCTCAAAGGATTAGAAAAATGACTAGAGGTGTGAGGTGATGCGACGTAGGGAGAGAAGAGGGAGAGTAGGAGGAGAGGGACACTGAAGAAGAAACAAAAACAGGCAGCAGAAAGAGGAAGTGAAGGAGGAAGAAAAAATGCTGAAGGAGAAACAGAAGCAATCAATGTTGGGAAATGTAGAGGAGGAGGAAGAAGAGGGGGAGGAGCAGGAGGAGGAAGAAGAGGGGGAGGAGCAGGAGGAGGAAGAAGAGGGGGAGGAGCAGGAGGAGGAAAGAGAAAGCGCATCAGGCTACGAGACATGCCAGGAAGAAGCGAACAAGTATAATACTTAACTACAAAGCGAGAGACAGGTCATTACCTTCGTATTATACACCAAAAAAAAATTGAAGGAATCAATAACTGCTGAAGTAACTCGAAGCGACATTTATATATATATATATATATATATATATATATATATATATATATATATATATATATATATATATATATATATATATATATATATATATATATATATATATATATATATATATATATATATTGATCAATGAATGTCAGTACGGACTGAGAAAAGGACCTCTATTTACTAACTTTTTTCACTAAGAAAGATGAGGTGGTAGATCATATTAATGAATATTGTGTATGTGGAGTTCAGAAAAGTCCTTGATACAGTTCCACACAGGAGAGTGTTGAAGACAGTAGCGGCACACGGAATAGGAGGGGAAATTCTTTCCTGGGTCGAGGCATGGGGATCTAGCAGTGTGGAGGCGTCGCAAGCGGTGCTCCACATCTCGCGATCTTGAATTCTTTTACGGGGTAGCCCAGACAATCACGAGAAAAAGGCTTCGCCACTGAATGGCTAGCGATATGACCAAGATCCTGACAAATAAGACACATCTGCAACACTTGGGCCGAAATATTTCGCTTGTGCAGCAGCAGCCATTATCAGTCGAATACAGGAGCATATAACACGTGGTGACAGTAGAGGTAATTTTGAAATGGTCAGCCTCTCACCCTAATGCACATATGTCTTACAACAACAACAGCAACAACGACAACAACAACAACGACAACAACACCGACAACAACAACAATAACAACAACAACAATAACAACAACAACAACAATAGCAACAACAACAACAACAACAATAACAACAACCATAATAATAATAATTATTATTATAAAAATAACAATCTTCATTTTTACAAGTATATGATACAACTTATTCAGACGTAGATAACATCAGTGACATACTGTATAGAAAGCCCCTTGTTATGCAGAGCATTTCTTGTAATTTTGTCCCCAGGATGCGACCCACGCCAGTAGGTTAACACCCAAGTACCTACTTACTGCGTCCTAATGTTTCCATCCGTACCGGGGATTGAACTACGGACCTCAGTGTGTGAGCTGAGTTCGCTACCAACCCAGCTACGGGACACCAGGAGTGTGGGGCTAGCCACCCCCACATGACAGTCACATAGTAGGGATGCGGGAAGAGCAAGCTATGTCACCCTGTCATGATCCATGACACCCTGTCATGATCCATGTCACCCTGTCATGATCCATGACACCCTGTCATGATCCATGTCACCCTGTCATGATCCATGTCACCCTGTCATGATCCATGACACAGGATGGAAGTAAGGAATATGAAGGAGGAGATGGGAAGGACAGTGGTGCGAGGGAAGGAGTTACCTCAGCCAGGTCTCCATTGTAGAGGTTTATGGGGTTAGAGAGGCCAAAGTGGGACCATTGTGAGGCCGGGTGAGGGGAATGGGATAGGGGAATGGGGGAGGATAATGCATAAGTTGTGTTGGGGAAGCGGGGGTGTGCAACAAGTTGGAAGAGGGGAAAGTAATAACTCCAATAAACTCTGGATAATTTATGTAGAAAATAAAGAGATATTTGAGGAAGAGAGGGAGAGGAAAACTAGATAAAAGGAAGTTAGCTAAGAGAGAGAGAGAGAGAGAGAGAGAGAGAGAGAGAGAGAGAGAGAGCAAATGCAGTCCCTGTTTACAAAAAGAAGAGCAGAGCAGAAATCAACAACTACAGACCAGTGTCACTCCTGTCAATCACTGGCAAGATTCTTGAGACAATAATCTCACGTCAGATGACAGAGTTTTTCCACTACCACTCACTACTTTGTGACCGTTAATATGGCTTCAGCAAAGGTCACTCTGCTGCTGATCTGTTGTTAAACCTCTCCACTAAGTGGCACCAGACACTGAATGAATCCAAAGTCAGCTGTGTAGTAGCACTAGACATTGCTTATGCTTTCTACCGAGTATGGCACCAGGGACTCTTGGCAAAACTGCAAGCACTGGGAACTGCAGGCTCTACACTATGTCTCCTCAGTGATTACTTTCAAGATGGATCTCTAAGCGTAGTTCTCAACGGGACAGTCAGCAAGACATCCTATTGGAGCAAGTGTTAAACAGGGAAGTGTGCTTGGCCGTCAAGGGAGTAAAGGAAGAAGAAAGGAAGGGAGAAAGGCAGGGGGAGGGATGAAGGAAGTGGGGAGGGAGGAAGGAAGGGAGGGGTCTAAGCCTAAGGCTGTCGAGGAATACAAATGAGGTTGTGAAATCATTCTCGGTGATAGTAGGATTGCTAAGACTTGTGGTTGGTGGTGTTGTTGTGGTTGGTGGTGCTGGCGTGGTTGGTGTGGTTGGTTATGTTCATGTGGTTGTGTGTAGTGCGTTCAACACTTGTTGGTGTACCTTACCACTCCGGTTTGCTGGAGTTCTTTCTGTCTCCACTGAAAATACTTCTTTAAGTATGTTGAACTCTTCACATACTTAGTGGTTTCTTGTGAGCTCCCCACCTTCCTTCCTCAGCCTGATTACCTGGTCCTTGACTGTTGTCTTCCTCCTGATGTGGCTGTACAACAGCTTTGGGTCAGATTTGGCTTTCGATGCTGTGTCAGTCTCGAATTGCCGCTGGGCTTCCCTTCTTATCCATGCATATTTACTTCTCTCTTAGGCTAATCCCCTAATTTTCCCGGGTCCTTTGTCTTCTATACTTTTTCCCATTCTATTTCACTTAGTTTTGGCCTCTCTACACTTTTGCGTGAACCACGGGCTGGTTCTGGTCTTCCCATTGTTTCTGTTGTCCTTGGGTACGAACCTCTCCTCTGCCTCATTGCATTTTGTGGTCACGTATTCCATTATTTCATTTACTGATTTTCCCACTAGTTCTCTTTGGCACTGTACCTCATGCAGGAAGTTTTTTATGCCTCTGTGTGTGTGTGTGTGTGTGTGTGTGTGTGTGTGTGTGTGTGTGTGAGGGGGCGTTGAAGCAGAATGGCCTTAAAGACCTGTGTAAAGCTGACTATTGGAGCGTGAAAACATTGATAACATGAAGTGTGGTGGAGACTGTGACTGTGGGGGGCTGTGAGTGTGGGGGCTGTGAGTGTGGTGGCTGTGAGTGTGGGGGCTGTGACTGTGGGGGGCTGTGAGTGTGGGGGCTGTGAGTGTGGGGGCTGTGAGTGTGGGGGCTGTGAGTGTGGTGGCTGTGAGTGTGGGGGCTGTGACTGTGGGGGGCTGTGAGTGTGGGGGCTGTGAGTGTGGGGCTGTGAGTGTGGGGGCTGTGAGGTGGGGCTGTGAGTGTGGGGACTGTGAGTGTGGGGACTGTGGGTGTGTCGGCTGTGGGGGTATATCACATTTAACTTATAATTATAACAAGTCTCTCAGAGATAAACACAAAATTTAATCTGTGACGTAAATACCAGTTAGTATTTTGTTTCATAAAGGAAATCTAGAAAGTGATCATCAGCTGTCTGTTTAGGCTAGAAACTGACATTGTTTATATATTATAAAACTTGTGGCCTGACTCTACTGAAGTCAACTGTCACGTAGAGTGGAATAGAAATTCATCTTCTCTCTCTTTTTCCTCTCTCTCTCTCTCTCTCTCTCTCTCTCTCTCTCTCTCTCTCTCTCTCTCTCTCTCTCTCTCTCTCTAGGGAGATACTGCGGGAATAATGGTGGAGAGTTTCCGCTCGTGTTGTTTTCAACTCTCCTCCCGTCACATATTGTGACCTGACCCACACGTGACCTGCCTCACACGTGACCTGACCTACACATGGCCTGGCTCACGCGTGACATGATTTATTACTGCTGCTTTATTTTCCCACTAACCAACACTTGTATTTTTCTAACCTTGTTTTAAATGACACGATTGCAAACAAACCATACCACGGGCGGGGTTAGAACCCGCGGTCAGAGAGTTTTATTACTCTCTGATCGCGAGTTCTAGCCCCACCCGTGGTATGCCTTGTTTTAAAGCTACACGAACTATTCACCTTTGTGGCTACACACAAATAACTGTTACCAAACCAGTGCCTTCCTACACCAATCCTAAATCTAAAATTGTCCATTATTGTAAAGTTCTGTTTAGTATATTTTCAGAACTGTTCTTATAAGCTTTCGTTCGTATTATTTTTGCATTTGTATTCCTCGGTAATATCACCTCATTCCCTATCCTCTCATTCTACGGTTTTCTCTCTATTAAATCTGATCAGTGTTCGTGTAGAATAGATACAGGGCATTAACAGGGCATTAACAGGGAATTAACAGGGCATTAGCAGGGCATTAACATACCCCTGGTTCTCTACAAGCTTTCCTGGGTAGCTTCAGTGATGTACACGAATGGTATGCAATACCCACAAGAATTAGACGTGTGTAAGATATGGGTATATTTATTTGTAGACGTTTCGCCCTCCAGTGACTTTATCAATACATTACAAGGGCAAAATGTGAAGACTGTAGAACTATATACAAAAGATGAGGAAATTTCTTCTCTGTATTGAACTGATAAAACCACTGCTGGGCGAAACGTCTCCACAGTAAAGACACCCAGGTGTTACACATGTGTCTTATTCATCAATAAAGACACCCAAGTGTCACACATGTGTCTTATTCATCAATAAAGACACCCAGGTGTCACACATGTGTCTTATTCATCAATAAAGACACCCAGGTGTTACACATGTGTCTTTTTCATCAATAAAGACACCCAAGTGTCACACATGTGTCTTATTCATCAATAAAGACACCCAAGTGTCACACATGTGTCTTATTCATCAATAAAGGCACCCAAGTGTTACACATGTGTCTTATTCATCAATAAAGACACCCAAGTGTTACACATGTGTTTTATTCATCAATAAAGACACCCAAGTGTCACACATGTGTCTTTTTCATCAATAAAGGCACCCAAGTGTTACACATGTGTCTTATTCATCAATAAAGACACCCAAGTGTCACACATGTGTCTTATTCATCAATAAAGACACCCAAGTGTCACACATGTGTCTTTTTCATCAATAAAGACACCCAAGTGTTACACATGTGTCTTATTCATCAATAAAGACACCCAGGTGTCACACATGTGTCTTATTCATCAATAAAGACACCCAAGTGTCACACATGTTTCTTTTTCATCAATAAAGACACCCAAGTGTCACACATGTGTCTTTTTCATCAATAAAGACACCCAAGTGTCACACATGTGTCTTTTTCACCAATAAAGACACCTAGGTGTTACACATGTGTCTCATTCATATATTTCTCATGTCTCCTGCAGTACCTTGCTCACTGGTACAAAATGGGAACTACCATCAGCATGGTGGTTGAGGATCAGTGTTGCCAGTCAACACAAAACCCACCATTACAAGATATCTGGAGTCAGTGTTACCATTCGCCAAGCACAGAGTATCTTAAATCACTGTTGCCAATCTCACAGGGAGACCTCTAGCCTGGGCTGTGTCGTTACCCTCAGATGGTGTGAACATTATTCCTCTCCCCTCTTCCTTTCCCCTCTTGCTTCTATCCTCTTCCCCTCCATCTCTTCCTCTATACTATGCTCTATCCCATCTCCCCTCTTTTATCTTTTACTTCTTTTTATTCCCATAATCTTCTCTCCCCTCTCTCTGTCTCTCTCCTTTCTCCCCTCTTCCTTTATCTTATCTCCTCTTTCTCCTCTCTCCCCTCGCTTTCTCTCTTTTCTCCCCTCTTTCTTTATTTTCTCCCTTCTTTCTCTTATCTCCTCTCTCTCTCTTCTCCCTCTTCCTTTATCTTCTCCCCTCTTTCTCCTCTCCCCTCTCTATCTCTATCTTCTCCCCTCTCCTTCTATCTCGTCGTCAGATACAAATGATGCCTTACAGTGTTACCAGTTCCCCTCACCCCCACGTCTCTTACAGTGTTACCAACTCCCGTCACCCTCCACGTCTCTTACAGTGTTACCAACTCCCCTCACCCTTCACGTCTCTTACAGTGTTACCAACTCCCTCACCCTCTACGTCTCTTACAGTGTTACCAACTCCCTCACCCTTCACGTCTCTTACAGTGTTACCAACTCCCCTCACCCTCTACGTCTCTTACAGTGTTACCAACTCCCTCACCCTCCACGTCTCTTACAGTGTTACCAACTCCCCTCACCCTCCACGTCTCTTACAGTGTTACCAACTCCCCTCACCCTCCACGTCTCTTACAGTGTTACCAACTCCCCTCACCCTCTACGTCTCTTACAGTGTTACCAACTCCCCTCACCCTCCACGTCTCTTACAGTGTTACCAACTCCCCTCACCCTCTACGTCTCTTACAGTGTTACCAACTCCCCTCACCCTCTACGTCTCTTACAGTGTTACCAACTCCCCTCACCCTCTACGTCTCTTACAGTGTTACCAACTCCCCTCACCCTTCACGTCAGCCGCAGAAGCCTTTTTATCAGTATAGCCAATCTTACACCCCAAGCTTACTGGGAAGGCTTGCCAACTGTGTGTGTGTGTGTGTGTGTGTGTGTGTGTGTGTGTGTGTGTGTGTGTGTGTGTGTGTGTGTGTGTGTGTGTGTGTGCTCACTTAATGTGTGTTTGTTAGTGGCTGAGTGTCTGTTAGTAGATGTGTGTGTTTGTTACTAGCTGTGTGTTTTTGTTATTAGCTGTGTGTTTGTTAGTGGTTGTGTTTGTTAACGGTTGTGTTTGTTAGTGGTTGTGTTTGTTAACGGTTGTGTTTGTTAGTGGTTGTGTGTTTGTTAGTAGTTGTTTGTTAGTGGTTGTGTTTGTTAGTGGTTGTGTTTGTTAGCAGCTGTGTGTGTTTGTTAGTAGCTGTGCGTTTGTTAGTGGTTGTGTGTTTGTTAAGGGTTGTGTGTTTGTTATGGGTTGTGTGTTTGTTAGTGCATGTGTGTGTCAGACCAGCAGAGTCTAGCACAGCTGTACAAGTGCTCCTCAGACAACCAATGACAAATATAAGATCTGAAAGTAGGAACCAGAAGCGAATGCATAACGTTGTGTAACGTTATGTAACGTTATGTAACGTTATGTAACGTTATGTAACGTTATGTAACGTTGTGTAACGTTGTGTAACGTTATGTAACGTTATGTAACGTTATGTAACGTTATGTAACGTTATGTAACGTTATGTAACGTTATGTAACGTTGTGTAACGTTATGTAACGTTGTGTAACGTTATGTAACGTTATGTAACGTTGTGTAACGTTATGTAACGTTGTGTAACGTTATGTAACGTTATGTAACGTTGTGTAACGTTATGTAACGTTGTGTAACGTTATGTAACGTTATGTAACGTTGTGTAACGTTATGTAACGTTATGTAACGTTGTGTAACGTTATGTAACGTTGTGTAACGTTATGTAACGTTATGTAACGTTAGCGTAACGTTATCCACATATGATGTAAGGTTGTGTCTACTCATTCTAGGATAATAATAATAATAATAATAATAATAATAATAATAATAATATAATAATAATAATAATAATAATAATAATAATAATAATAATAATAATGACAAAAACAATAATAATAATAATAATAATAATAATAATAATAATAACAACAACAACCTCAACATAAACAACAACAATAATAATAATAATAATGATAATAATAATAAACACACAACCCGCACATATAAAAAAGAGAGGAGCTTACGACGACGTTTCGGTCCGACTTGGACCATTTACAAAGTCACACTAACACACAGGACAAGGGGAAGGGGTATTTATAGGCAGGCAGACAGGGGACGGCACAAGAAAGTGGTGGAGGGGTAATAATGGAGGTAGTAGTGGTAGTAGTAGTAGTGGAGTCAGTCATATTCTAGGAAAGAGCACTGCAATGAAGCTGGCGACCCGCATGGGTTAGGACAAGAACCTTCTTCCTGTCCTGTGTGTTAGAGTGACTTTGTAAATGGTCCAAGTGGGACCGAAACGTCGTGGTAAGCTCCTCTGTTCTATGTGCGGGTTGTGTGTGTATTGTTCCAGTCACGGTATTGTGCCTTTTTTTGTTATTTAATATAAATAATAACAATAATTATCTATATTTCTACAAGCACATGATACAACAATAGGCTGGACGGGTAGGTGTGAGTGGGAGTTAGACCTGCCTAGCATGGTCCAGTAGGCCTTCTGCAGTGTTCTTTCCTGCTTTA
Source organism: Cherax destructor (assembly GCA_009830355.1). NCBI lineage: Eukaryota > Metazoa > Arthropoda > Malacostraca > Decapoda > Parastacidae > Cherax > Cherax destructor. Next base: position 44,587 of record WNWK01004489.1, on the reverse strand, counting down.
TTGACGCAAGGTTTCGGAGGGAGGGAGATGGAAGGATAGACAGAGATGGTGGGATAGACAGGGATGGTGGGATAGACAGGGATGCTAGGATAGACTGGGATGTTAGGATAGACAGAGATTTTAGGATAGACAGGGATGGTGGGATAGACAGGGATGATAGGATAGACTGGGATGATAGGATAGATGTGTGAGGTCGTGTTCTCCCAAGTTTGATTGGTGTGTCGATGACGTCGTTTCAGGTCGTTCCTGCCCTCACTGTTCTCCCCTCACTCTGATTGTTCCCTCATTCTGATTGTTCCCTCACTCTCTCTCACTCACTCTCTGTTCCTCTCACTCTCTCTCTCTGATTGTTCCCCTAACTCACTCTTTCTCTCTCTGATTGTTCTTCTCTCTCCCTCTCTCTCTCTCTCTCTCTCTCTCTCTCTCTCTCTCTCTCTCTCTCTCTCTCTGATCGTTCCCCTCACTCTCTCTGATTGTTCCTCTCATTCTCTGATTGTTCCCCTCACTCACTCTCTGATTGTTCCCCTCACTCTCTGATTGTTCCCCTCACTCTCTGATTGTTCCCCTCACTCTCTGATTGTTCCCCTCACTCTCTGATTGTTCCCCTCACTCTCAGATTGTTCCCCTCACTCTCTGATTGTTCCCCTCACTCTCTGATTGTTCCCCTCACTCTCTTATTGTTCCCCTCACTCTCTGATTGTTCCCCTCACTCTCAGATTGTTCCCCTCACTCTCTGATTGTTCCCCTCACTCTCTGATTGTTCACCTCACTCTCTGATTGTTCCCCTCACTCTCAGATTGTTCACCTCACTCTCAGATTGTTCACCTCACTCTCTGATTGTTCCCCTCACTCTCTGATTGTTCCCCTCACTCTCTGATTGTTCACCTCACTCTCTGATTGTTCCCCTCACTCTCAGATTGTTCACCTCACTCTCAGATTGTTCCCCTCACTCTCAGATTGTTCACCTCACTCTCAGATTGTTCCCCTCACTCTCAGATTGTTCCCCTCACTCTCAGATTGTTCCCCTCACTATCAGATTGTTCACCTCACTCTCTGATTGTTCCCCTCACTCTTCATTGTATCTTCATTCCTTGAAATCTATTTTTGTTTTTGTCCTGTTCCTCTTCTCGGTTTTAAGAGTGAGGGAGAATAAGGGATGGCGTGAGGGAAGGAAGGAGGAGAGGGGAATGGAGTGAGGGGAGGAGGAAGGGGATAGACGATGTAGGGAGAGGGGAGGAAAATCTGGAACCATCTAATGGAAGATTAAGGAGGGAAGGAAGGAAGACAAGAAAGAAAGAAGGAATGATGGAAGGAGGTAAGGAATGAAAGAATGAAGGAATGAAAGAAGGAAGGAAGGTAGGAAGAATTGAAGGAAGGAGGGAAGGAAAGAAAGACGAAAAAAAGACGAGAAGGAAGGACGGCGGTAAAGGAGGGAAGGAAGAGAAGAAGGAAGGAAGTCTTCAGTATTTAAATTCTATATTTTTCACAAAACTTCTCAATTAAAACACGAAGATTAATATGACCAAAAAAAAATATGATCAAAGAAACAATAATTTTTCAATACTAAACACACACACACACACGGGGCCAGGAGCTATTACTCGACCCCTGCAACCACAACTAGGTGAGTGAGTACACACACACACACACACACACACACACACACACACACACCAAATGCAAAGTCATGAAGATCGGAGAAGGGCAAAGATGACCGCTGACAGAGTACAGGCTAGGTGGACAAAGGCTACTAACCTCATCAAAGGAGAAAGACCTTGGGGTGAGTATAACACCAAGCACGTCTCCGGAAGCACACATCAACCAGATAACCGCGGCAGCATATGGGCGACTGGCAAACCTAAGATTAGCGTTCCGTTACCTTAACAAGGAATCGTTCAGGACACTGTATACCGTGTACGTCAGGCCCATACTAGAGTATGCAGCACCTGTCTGGAACCCACACCTGGTCAAGCACGTCAAGAAATTAGAGAAAGTGCAAAGGTTTGCGACAAGGCTAGTTCCACAACTCAGGGGACTGCCTTATGAAGAAAGGTTGAGGGAAATAGGACTAACAACACTGGAGGACAGAAGGGTTAGAGGAGACATGATAACGACATACAAAATACTGCGGGGAATCGACAAGGTAGATAGTGACAGGATGTTCCAGAGAGGAAACACAGAAACAAGGGGACACAACTGGAAGCTGAAGACTCAGATGAGTCAGAGGGATGTTAGGAAGCAATTCTTCAGCCACAGAGTAGTTAGGAAGTGGAATAGTTTAGCGAACGATATAGTGGAGGCGGGAACCATACATAGTTTTAAGACAAGGTATGATAGAGCTCACGGAGCAGGGAGAGCAGAGACCCAGTAGCGGACAGTGCAGAGGCGGGGCCAGGAGCTGAGTCTCGACCCCTGCAACCACAATTAGGTGAGTACAATTAGGTGAGTACACACACACACACACACACACACACACTAGAACGTCAGATTACTCATTAATTTTACGAGTCAAACATGAATAGATGTTTGGCAGTGTCTGACATGTGTACACGTGTACACTGAGGCGTGTACACGTGTACACACTTTAGTGTGTACACTCGCTAACAAGCTTGTTAGTGACTGTCACCTTGTTAGCTCCACTCAGTCAGTGATGAGAAATTTTTATGTAAATCACAAATAATTTACGATTTACATAAAAAGGTTTACGTAACTTTTCTGACTGTTATAGTTCTACCTACGAGACATTATTATTATTATAGTAGTAGTAATAGTAGTAGTAGTAGTAGTAATAGTAGTAGTAGTAGTAGTAGTAGTAGTAGTAGTAGTAGTAGTAGTAGTAGTAGTAGTAGTAGTAATAGTAGTAGTAGTAGTAATAGTAGTAGTAGTAGTAATAGTAGTAGTAGTAGTAATAGTAGTAGTAGTAGTAATAGTAGTAGTAATAGTAGTAGTAGTAGTAATAGTAGTATTTTATATTATTATTGTTTATATTATTATTTATTTATAAAGGGACTGACCACCTTCTATCAAGACTGAGGGACTGACCACCTTCTATCAAGGCTGAGGGACTGACCACCTTCTATCAAGGCTGAGGGACTGACCACCTTCTATCAAGACTGAGGGACTGACCACCTTCTATCAAGGCTGAGGGACTGACCACCTTCTATCAAGACTGAGGGACTGACCACCTTCTATCAAGACTGAGGGACTGACCACCTTCTATCAAGGCTGAGGGACTGACCACCTTCTATCAAGACTGAGGGACTGACCACCTTCTATCAAGACTGAGGAACTGACCACCTTCTATCAAGACTGAGGGACTGACCACCTTCTATCAAGACTGAGGAACTGACCACCTTCTATCAAGGCTGAGGGACTGACCACCTTCTATCAAGGCTGAGGGACTGACCACCTTCTATCAAGACTGAGGAACTGACCACCTTCTATCAAGACTGAGGGACTGACCACCTTCTATCAAGACTGAGGAACTGACCACCTTCTATCAAGGCTGAGGGACTGACCACCTTCTATCAAGACTGAGGGACTGACCACCTTCTATCAAGACTGAGAGACTGACCACCTTCTATCAAGACTGAGGGACTGACCACCTTCTATCAAGGCTGAGGGACTGACCACCTTCTATCAAGACTGAGGGACTGACCACCTTCTATCAAGACTGAGGGACTGACAACCTTCTATCAAGACTGAGGGACTGACCACCTTCTATCAAGGCTGAGGGACTGACCACCTTCTATCAAGGCTGAGGGACTGACCACCTTCTATCAAGACTGAGGGACTGACCACCTTCTATCAAGACTGAGGAACTGACCACCTTCTATCAAGACTGAGGGACTGACCACCTTCTATCAAGACTGAGGAACTGACCACCTTCTATCAAGACTGAGGGACTGACCACCTTCTATCAAGGCTGAGGGACTGACCACCTTCTATCAAGACTGAGGGACTGACCACCTTCTATCAAGGCTGAGGGACTGACCACCTTCTATCAAGGCTGAGGGACTGACCACCTTCTATCAAGGCTGAGGGACTGACCACCTTCTATCAAGACTGAGGGACTAACTACCTATCAAGACAGGGACTGATCACACTAACGACCATTGATGGCCACAGTCTGAGAGCTGCCACTCACAATTTCCCCCCTCCACTACCAGCAGTTTTCCTATCTTCTATACTGAGGACAGGTACCCGTAGCTCAGCGGTGCATAATTCAGGTCATAATCAAAAGTACCCTGATTTGATTTAATACTGAGATTGTCCACTGGACAATGCGAAGCTACAATCCCCGGACAATAGCAACAACTCCCACTACTTGCATGGTGGGGTTGCAAGTGAGGCGATACATCCCAGGCTCCTTAATGACTCTCATTACACCCGGGTCGACATACTTCTGAAACATCTTAATAACGGTGATTACGTTAAGTTCTGAATCCCAGGCGGTGGTGGGCAAGGCTGCAAGACGGAACACCAGGCAGGGAGGCATCAGTGCAACACGGAACACCAGGCAGGGAGGCATCAGTGCAACACGGAACACCAGGCAGGGAGGCATCAGTGCAACACGGAACACCAGGCAAGGAGGCATCAGTGCAACACGGAACATAAGGCAAGGAGGCATCAGTGCAATACGGAACAACAGGCAGGGAGGCATCAGTGCAATACGGAACACCAGGCAGGGAGGCATCAGTGCAATACGGAACACCAGGCAGGGAGGCATCAGTGGAACACGGAACACCAGGCAGGGAGCGCATGAACAGAGCACGGAACACCAGGTGGTGCTACCCACAGCCGAGTGGACGGTATCAGAAAATGTGGACACACGTCCCTGAGAGAAGTGCTCAGACCTTCCAGCTAAAAACAAGACCATCGTCATTACCACCATCGTTTTGGGTAATGAGTAGCGGAGATTACCACCCGGGCGCCACCACACACCCTCTTTCACTGTTAGTGACTAAAATCCTTTCCTATGTCGACACACTCATTGTGACACACCTGCAGTAGCACCCCACTTTCAGTAGCACCACACCTGTAGTAGCACCACACCTGCAGTAGCACCACACCTGCAGTAGCACCACACTTTCAGTAGCACCACACCTGTAGTAGCACCACACCTGCAGTAGCACCACACCTGTAGTAGCACCACACTTTCAGTAGCACCACACCTGTAGTAGCACCACACCTTCAGTAGCACCACACCTGCAGTAGCACCACACCTGTAGTAGCACCACACTTTCAGTAGCACCCCACCTGCAGTAGCACCACACCTGCAGTAGCACCACACCTTCAGTAGCACCACACCTGCAGTAGCACCCCACTTTCAGTAGCACCACACCTGTAGTAGCACCACAATTTCAGTAGCACCCCACCTGCAGTAGCACCACACCTGCAGTAGCACCACACCTGCAGTAGCACCACACCTGTAGTAGCACCACACTTTCAGTAGCACCACACCTGTAGTAGCACCACACCTTCAGTAGCACCACACCTGCAGTAGCACCACTCCTGTAGTAGCACCACACTTTCAGTTGCACCCCACCTGCAGTAGCACCACACCTGCAGTAGCACCACACCTGCAGTAGCACCCCACTTTCAGTAGCACCACACCTGTAGTAGCACCACAATTTCAGTAGCACCACACCTGCAGTAGCACCACACCTGCAGTAGCACCACACCTGCAGTAGCACCCCACTTTCAGTAGCACCACACCTGTAGTAGCACCACACCTTCAGTAGCACCACACCTGCAGTAGCACCCCACTTTCAGTAGCACCACACCTGTAGTAGCACCACACCTTCAGTAGCACCACACCTGCAGTAGCACCACACTTTCAGTAGCACCACACCTGTAGTAGCACCACACCTTCAGTAGCACCACACCTGCAGTAGCACCACACTTTCAGTAGCACCACACCTTCATTAGCACCACACCTGCAGTAGCACCACACTTTCAGTAGCACCACACCTGCAGTAGCACCACACTTTCAGTAGCACCACACCTGCAGTAGCACAACACTTTCGGTAGCACCACACCTTCATTAGCACCACACCTGCAGTAGCACCACACTTTCAGTAGCACCACACCTGCAGTAGCACCACACCTTCAGTAGCACCACACCTGCAGTAGCACCACACTTTCGGTAGCACCACACCTTCATTAGCACCACACCTGCAGTAGCACTACACTTTCAGTAGCACCACACCTGCAGTAGCACCATACTTTCAGTAGCACCACACCTGCAGTAGCACCACACTTTCAGTAGCACCACACCTGTAGTAGCACCACACTTTCAGTAGCACCACACCTGCAGTAGCACCACACTTTCAGTAGCACCACACTTTCAGTAGCACTATACCTGCAGTAGCACCACACTTTCAGTAGCACCACACCTGCAGTAGCACCACACTTTCAGTAGCACCACACCTGCAGTAGCACCACACTTTCAGTAGCACCACATCTGCAGTAGCACCACACCTTCAGTAGCACCACACCTGCAGTAGCACCACACTTTCAGTAGCACCACACCTGCAGTAGCACCACACTTTCAGTAGCACCACACCTGCAGTAGCACCACACTTTCAGTAGCACCACATCTGCAGTAGCACCACACCTTCAGTAGCACCACACCTGCAGTAGCACCACACTTTCAGTAGCACCACACCTGCAGTAGCACCACACTTTCAGTAGCACCACACCTTCAGTAGCACTATACCTGCAGTAGCTCTATATAATTCTGAGCATCCACGTTTATTCCTCAGCGAATGGCTAGTGTAGGCTCGATACTCTTTCCACTAACCACAAGGTGAGCCACTCTACTCTAACATCTGAAATCCTGAGACTGTATCAACATATTGATATATGAGGAAAGTGTAATGTGAGAAATGACTGTAATGTCTGAACTCTAAAGGTTATAATTATACCCAGTAAGGTCTGACAGTGACCCGTATTGACTTCTGTAACAATGTCTCTGGGTTATCGCTCAGGATGAGCTGAGAGTGCACAATGAACTAGTCGCTTAGGTGGGAGTGCACAATAAACTAGTCGCTCAGGCGGCACAAAGCAAGTAATAAGTTCTCTAAAAATTTCCTCTTCAAACTTCAATTGTTAATTGTTCAAACTCACGATATTGTTGGTTAGTTTTAAATTATTCCAGTCATGACATTGTTGGTTAGGTATGAATCGTTCCAACCACGACAGTGTGGCCTTACTGTGAATTCTTCCAACCACGGTAAGTAAGCAAGTATATTTAGGTATAGTTACATATAAGTACTATTATCATACCTAGTAACATATGTGTAAATTGACCACGATAACTCCAAAAAAGGTCAGACAAAGTGGCCTATTTCCTTTGTGGGTTAGTTGTGAAATGTTCCAACCTCGGTATTGTGACACATATTATCTTGCCTTAATACGATACACAGTTGTAATAAATGGTTATCTTCTATTTATGAAATCCCCTTTTCCCTGGTTTATAATGGTTTATAATGGGAGAGGTTTCAAGAAGGTTCCGCAGCTTCAGCTTGTGACTCTTAGTCTAGACAGGTCCTCGAGGATTCCTAACAGGTTACGAGGTCAAGAGTCCACGACTTAGTCACTGTCATGGCCACCATTGTTCCCAGCACAATGTTCATCTTCTCAGACAGCTGATGCTCCACTCCCTCACCCGGGGTTCCTTCGTCTGAGGTGACCTCATCTCCACTCCTTCACCCAGGATTTCTTCTCGAAGAGGTCGTGTATTGAGGCTGGGACCTGGTTAGTGTGTGTGTCTGGGCCTCTAGACCTCACGAGTGTGAGAGCTCAGGAAGAATGAGAAACCTTGCTTGCTCCTTGAACTCACTCTCGAGGTATCTGGAGGGGAAGCGAGAGTCCCCACTTGACCCAGTCCCAAACTGGCTGCTACTTCACCTGTTCTGCAACGATATTTCACCCACAGCATTGCTGTTTTTCCGAAGCTTAGAGTGTTCTTTGAGGTAACATTGCATTGATATCCACAGAGGAGGAGACGTGGACGCAGGTGTCGTCTCGGGGGGAGCAGCCAGCCCCTAGACACGCCCACTCCGCCGTCATGAAGGATCACCATATGTGGGTGTATGGTGGCATGACCGACCTCCAGGAAAGGAATGACTTGTGGCGCTACGATACAGGTCAGTGACTGTGTGTGTGTAAAAGAGACAGACAGATAAAGAATGATTTAACTGTATCCATAAGATACCTTGTTCAAAATGTAATGGATGAATTCAGTATTGATAAAACATATGCGAAAATTTAGGCTGTGTTAATATACTAAGACCCTTGACCTGTGTTGACCCGAAGAAGTGTGCAACAAGAGCAGTGTGCTGAATTATGTGTCGGTGAATAAATGAAAAAAATAGTGCTTTGCATATGCATACCTGCTTTTAGTCGAGCGACTGATAACAAGGAAATTGTACACAGAAATAATAGTATCAGTGTGTATAAGAGAGGTGAAAGTGAATGAGTTAAAGAAAATAATGCTTGAAAGTTGAATATATGAAGATCCAACTAGATGATGGCTAGTTTAAAGGCGTGAGTCAACCTTCAAAGGAAGGTTGACTCATGCTAGTCAACCTTCGAAGGAAGGTTGACTCATGCTAGTCAACCTTCGAAGGAAGGTTGACTAGCATGCAAGAAAATAGGAGATGGAGAAAGTGTGGGAGATGAGGGGAGATGCTTGATGAGGGGGAGATGATGGATGAGATGAGATGCTGCATTTCTATCAATGGCTTCACGTACAATTTACCTAAGATCACATTCCACAGGGAGCCGGACGTGGATTCAGGTACGGTCGAGGCCTAACCCCGGCTACCTACACTCCCATGTAGCTGCCAAGCTCCACGACTCAATGGTCGTCTTCGGCGGAGAACGACAGGGGGAGATGCTCAACGACCTCTGGAGGTTCCACTTTGGTATGTACAACCTGGTTGATCAGGCCCTGGTCCACCGCAAGGCCTGGTCGTGGACCGGGCCGCGGGGGCGTTGACCCCCAAAACACCCTCCAGGTATACTCCAGGTATACCTCGACCATCATCAGTTACCCATTATATTGTAAACAAGATAGATAGAATAATATATAGATACTTTGTTTACATAATCACTATTGCTGAGTAATTATAGATAAAATATTATACATAAGATGTAATTACTGATTTTTAAACTTACAATTATTGCCTATGGACTTCTAGGTAATTTAGTCATAGATCTTATAATTTCAGATTATTCTAAGGGCTTGTCTCGTATTAACTTAAAGGAATCATGATTTGGCTAATATTAGCATAGATAGAACATTATGCTCTCAACCGAAAGGTCCAGGGTTCGAGTTCCGTGAGGTGGGAGAGGTATTTGTAAGCTCACTGCTGCCTCTGTTCACCTAGCAGTACATGGGTGTTACTCAGCTGCTGTGGGTAGCATCCTGGGCAGGTAACTTAATAATAATAATAATATAATATATTTATTTACTACAAGTACATGTACAAGGTGCACAGGCCTAGCTGACATCAATGACATACCACTATATAAAAAGTCGCTTGTTATGCTGAGCATTTCGGGCAAATTAGGTCAGTTTTGTCCCAGGATGCGACCCACACCCATCTTCTAACACCCAGGTACCCATTTTAAACTGATGGGTGAACAGGGACAGGGACAGCAGGTGTCTTATGGAAACAGGTCCATAATGTTTTCCAGCCGTACCGGTGGACCCCAAATGGAAATTATCCATACTGCTCGGTTTTCTTGGGTTATAATTCCAAATTATGCCATACCTGGAGTATACCTGTAGAGGGTTTATTCAGGTTTTATTCAGGTTTATTCAGGTACAGGTACACATAAATGCAGTTACATAAATTATCATACATATCAGCACATGTGTAGATTACCTAGGATAACTCGGGGATTAAATATCGTATGTTTCCTCTCTAGGTTGCAGCCATAGTACTGCGACTTATTCTTCATTGGCTTAACTTGGTAATGCGAGTTCCAACATGGATCTTAGTAGACTGCAATGCTATTTGGGAAGCTTTATAAACATAATTAAAAAATTGATCAGTTATCCCCTGTCAAAGTAAATGTTTTCTTCTATTAGGCTTCACAGAAAACGAATTTCTCTAGCGGGATAACTTATATAATTTACTCCTAAGGTGTAACGTTACTGGGTGAGTCCCTGCTTGCAAAGATAATCGTTTTCTGTTATAAAGAATAAAAGAAAATGGGTTTTTACCGGGACACTTTGCAAATATTTTACAAAAAGTATATAATCGACAATGCTATAATAATAATAATAATAATAATAATAATAATAATAATAATAATAATAATAATAATAATAATAATAATAATAATCTTTATTTCTACAAGTACATGTACAAGGTATACAGACCACAGCTGACATCAGCGACATACTTCTATATAGAGAACCCCTTGTTATGTAGAGCAATTCGGGCAAACTCGGTCAATTTTGTCCCCAGGATGCGACCCACACCAGTCGACTAACAAACAGAGACCTATTTTACTGATAGGCGAACATGGACAGAAGGTGTCTTACGGAAACACTTCCCAATGTTTCCACCCGTACCGGGGATCGACCCCGGACCTCAGTGTGTGAGTGAGTTGAGTGCGCTAACAATCGAGCTACGGAACACCTTTCCTCTCGCTTCGTCCAGTAGTCGAACTTGGGTCCTTTCAGTTCAGCAGAATACTCTGCTAAGTATTCAGTCAAGACCGTTTATTGACGTTTTTCTCCGTCTCTTGACGCTTTTCTCCGTCTCTTGACGTTTTTCTCCGTCTCTTGAGTGAATATCTCTTTGTGTGTTCACCTCATATGCACTTGTATCAGTCCCTACAGCTTCTAGGTTGCTGTTAGGTCGCTCTCTTAACATCGTCAAGAGAGACTTGCGACAACTCAAGATGCTAAGTCTATTCCATTATCATTTTTGTATTCAAGAAGAAGCGCAGAACCCATGTGGGTCATATGTCAGCGCTGAGTTTTAAGCGGATCAAACCTAATTAGTACCCCACACCTCCGATTGACAAGGTGCTCTGTGACTTCCGGGTTTAGCGTTTCACCTTAACAACACTAATTAATAATAATAATAATAATAATAATAATAATAATAATAATAATAATAATAATAATAATAATAATAATAATAATAATAATAATAATAATAATTAATAATAATAATAATAATAAGATTGTCTTTAAAAAGCCGGTGAATATTCATATTATACACACACAGTATATATATATTGTATGTGTGGTACCGAGGTATCAGTGATACTAACAAATGTTTCTGTCTACAGCCACCAGCACCTGGGAGCGCCTCGTGTTCTCAGGCATCAGACCTCAACCCAGATCTCAGTTCTGTGCGTTTGTGGCTCCGTCTCACCATATGAAAGGTCCTCGTTTTCACACCCCGTCATCAAGCCTCGGCTCCTCCTCCGCCACCACCAGCAGCAGCAGCAGCGGCTACAGCAGCTCTCAGAGTCATGAGCCATACCGAAGCAGGAGAATTCACCCAGACAACTCCTTCACCTCGGGAGGAAGCTCAGGTGGTCCCGGGGATACAGGGAGTGGGAGGCCTCGAGGACCTAACGAGGAACAAGGAAGCTGTGCCTGCCAGGAGTGTGCTGATGCTGATGACGATGACGATCTTGATCCCAGTCGTCTAAGATCTATCATCCAGAGAAACTGTTCTAACGCTCCAGCTGCCCAACTGAAATTGTCCATTTCTAAGTTCTCTCAGTTAAATTTGTCCCACTTGGGCCGCTATTACAGCTACAGTATGCTTAGTAATGACAGTACTGAAAGTATAGTTGAAGAATCATTAGCCAGCACGTGTGATAGTTTAGGTAGCAAGATTGTTAAGTCTCAGAGTATTCATGTCATGAATAAGGATAAAATAGACAAAATGGAAGGGGATAAAGGAGCTATGACGAGAGATATTGTTTCAGTGCCAAATTTTGGAGATATAAAGAACGCTGACGAGAATGCTCAGGACTCGCAAATGCCAGTGAACCACATTAAAGTTATCACAGTGTTGCCAGTCGAAGGTTCCACTGAAGCCAGCTTAGAGGATGATCCAAGTGACTTGGTGGCTGAGATTAAAGGACGTCTTGCTTTTAGTCACGATGACGCCATCCAGTCAGCTGATACTAGTATTAGTGAGAACCTTATGTCATTCTCCTGCACCACCGATAGTAACCTCAGCAGTAATACGAATCTTTACAACAACTGTCATTATAACATTGGAGGAGTCAGCAGTTTCGCTAACCCAAATTATGTAGGGTTTGACCCTGGCCGAGACTCTGAGGGTTTGCTGAGTCAAGACTACTGGAGGACCGGAGCTCTGGACCTGGAGAGCATCCGTCATAAAGAATTCGCGGAGATGTTGCGGACGCCGCCTGACTCGGGTATTGGTCTAGGTGTCGAAATGGAGCGACGAACTCCACTGGACCTGACTCTAGCAAGGCTCGAGGATTTTGTTTCCTTTGACAACCAGACAGCCCACTTCAGCAAGACCCGCACGAAGGAACACCCGGCTGGAACCAACGAAGGGTCTTCCACGCAGAAACCTGCCTCAACTGCCAAAGTCACATTTTCTTCTAACCAGGAGCAGAGTTCCGACAGATCTTCTGGTCCGTGCACCCGGCGGAACACTGAAGGCACGAGAGAGCCTCCCTCACCTCGTGTCAACCCCTTTATCAGGGAAGAAACGGCATATGAACCCAGATATCCGAACGCCATGTACATAGTCGGCGGGAAGGAAATGGATCAGATGACAGCGTTTAAAAGACCAATCTCTGTGTGGAAGTTGGACTTGCCTTTTTAATAATCATTTGGATCCAACTGGACTAGTTGAGTCGACGATGTAGCGTCGCCTTCCATTTATTACACAGACACGTTTTGTACAAAGAATAGAAGGAATCACATTTATTCCCTCTTTTGATCTTTCAGTGGATACATTTCCTTTTTCATGCAGACTGCCAGCTAGTTGAAGCAGACACCATGGTGCCAGCTAGTGGCGGCAGACATCAAGCATCCAGCTAGTGGAAGCAGACACCAGGTCGCCAGCTAGTAGCAGCAGACACCAGGTCTCTGGCTAGTGGCACCAGACATCAGGTATCCAGCTAGTGGCAGCAGACACCAGGCTGCCAGCTAGTGGCAGCAGATACCAGGCTGACAGCTAGAGGAAGCAGACACCAGGTTGCCAGCTAGTAGCAGCATACACCAAGTTGCCAGCTAGTGGCAGCAGACACCAGGCTACGAGCTAGTGGAAGCAGACATCAGGCTGCCAGGTAGTGAAAGCAGACACCAGGCTGTCAGATAGTGGAAACAGACACCAGGCTGTCAGGTAGTAGCAGCAGACACCAGGTTGTCAGGTAGTGGCAGCAGACACCAGGCTGTCAGGTAGAAGCAGCAGACACCAGGCTGTCAGGTAGTGGCAGCAGACACCATGCTGTCAGGTAGTGGCAGCAGACACCAGGCTGTCGGGTAGCGGCAGCAGACACTACAGTAGCATCTTACAGATGAAATACACTTATATCTGTCCATACGTCCCGTCCTGTGCTCTCAATAAGTCAGAGAAACATTGATCCCTGGCTTCACTATGTCAGTAGCGCTGACGCTACAAGTGCCACAGTAGCGCTGACGCTACAAGTGCCACAGAAGCGCTGACGCTGCAGGAACTACAGTAGTGCTACACTACTAGTGCCACAGTAGCGCTGACGTTACAAGTCCCACAGTGGCGTTGACGCAACAAGTGCCACCATGGAAGACACACTATAAATGCTGTCAGCTGTGAGCCCCGAAGCTGACAGATTAATTACGTGTGTACTAAAAGTGTTTCAGAAAAGATAACAGTGATAATAACATACCTGTGTGTGTGTGTGTGTGTGTGTGTGTGTGTGTGTGTGTGTGTGTGTGTGTGTTGCGTTTTCATGTTGGTAAATTGAGTTACTAGTCAATGATGAATCTTGATGAGTTGGTTCGTCAAAAAAATAATTTAAAATCACAATGTAATGTGAAAAAACTCGCCTTTTATGCTGTTTACAACTTGTTTTTAAGTCATTCAATCACTAAAAATGTTTGCGTATCGCTATGGAAATGTATCGAATTATTTTTTCTTTATTTACAGGATAAAAAAGAAAATTTTATTTTAATAAGTGAACGGTGCATATATCCGTGTGCATATACACTGTTTGTGTATCAACGTATATGCACCATGAGCTATGCATCTCAGTCAACATACATTAAGTTTTGAGTAATTTTATGTATATTCACCGAGGGGTATGTGTATATAGAGTTGGTTTAGAAAAACACGTAAGCAAACACTAAGACATATTTATTAGAAAACGTTTCTGTCCTGGGACCTTGATCACTTCTAACGTACAGAGGTTGAAAGACATTATATATAGGCGGAGAGTGAGGTGTGAGTGACGCTGGTGACCTGAAGAATGCCATGTTGGGATGAGGACGGGTAGACGATGACATCATGTGACTCCTGTGTTGCTGGGTAGGTGCTGCTTTTTGCCTGCTTGAGTATCATGTATCCTATTGTTTTAGAAATTTTGTGGGTTCCAGTGTTACGTTCTATTGAAGGTGATTAGCGAGGCTTCTAGACACCGTCGGCGTCTAAGGTCTGGTTCGGTGAGAACGAGTTGTGCCTCATCCCAGTTCATCAAATGCCCCGTGGAGTCTCTGTGGAGGACATGGGCGTACCTTAAATCGTCTCTGTTACAGGCACTTCGATGCTCGTTTAGGCGGACCGCAAGATCTCTGCCTGTTTCGCCTACATATTTCTTGGGACAGAATCCACAGGGGATGGTGTAGACGCCTTCTGTGGAAGTTAGAGGTGTGGGGCTGAGTTTCGTAGTGAGGTCTTTGACAGATGACGTGTTTATGGTGAAAACGTTAATGTTACTCTTACGGTCCGCCAGAACGAGCATCGAAGTGCCAGTAACATAGACGACTTAATTAAGGTACGCCTGTGTCCTCCACAGAGACTCCACGGGGCATTTGATGAACTGGGATGAGGCTCAACTCGTTCTCACCGAATAGAAAGTAAGTAAGTAAGTTTATTCAGGTATACACGAATACAGTTACATAGATTATCATACATAGCAGCATATGTGTAGAAAACCTAAAAAAGTCAGAGTGACGGTGTCTAGAAGCCTCGCTAATCGCTGTCACCGACACAATAGAACGTAACACTGGAAACCACAAAATTTCTAAAAGATTAGCATACATGATACTCAAGCAGGCGAAGCAGCACCAACCCAGCAACACAGGAGTCACATGACCTCATCGTCTACCCGTCCTCATCCCAACATGGCATTCTTCAGGTCACCAGCGTCACTCACACCTCACTCTCCACCTATATATAATGTCTTTCAACCTCTGTACGTTAGTTGCCGGGTCACCATTTGGAGAAGACCCGGGCCGGATGTACCGCGAACATACAACAACAATCTGTACGTCAGAAGTGATCAAGGTCCCAGGACCGAAACGTTTTCTAATAAATATGTCCTAGTGTTTGCTTACGTGTCTTTCTAAACCACCTTGTCGGTATTTATTACCAAGGTTGATACCATATACAGAGGTATACATCTTGAATGTATGTACACAGATGTATATCCCTCAGTATATATATATATATATATATATATATATATATATATATATATATATATATATATATATATTTAAGAGATCAATTTAACCCCAATCGTAACTACTAAAATGGTCTTAATTGTTAGTGAACAGGTTAATTGCAGTCTTAAAAACCCTCGTGCAGTCAGGATTTTAACCCGATACTCTACTGAACCTTATACACTACTGAACCCGACAGACTACTGAACCCGATACACTACTGAACCCGATACACTACTGAACCCGATATACTACTGAACCCGATACACTACTGAACCCGACACACTACTGAACCCGACACACTACTGAACCCGACACACTACTGAACCCGACACACTACTGAACCCGACACACTACTGAACCCGACACACTACTGAACCCGACACACTACTGAACCCGACACACTACTGAACCCGACACATTACTGAACCCGACACACGACTGAACCCGACACATTACTGAACCCGACACACGACTGAACCCGACACACTACTGAACCCACTAACAATCTTTCATACACAGATATTCATGAAGTTTTTGCACTTTAATTCTGTGAAGGAAATCTAGCAAACTAACTTAAGACCGACCACAGAATAATCATACGAAAAATATGAGACTTAGAGGGAAGTCTTAAAGGCTAACTAGAAACTAGTCAAAAAAGGGCATTTAACAAGGTAACTTGACACTAGTCGGGGGGTAACTTAAGAATCTTACTAGTCTTATGAAAATTTCTAGAGGGGTTTGCAGTGCGTGAAATAGAGAGAGAGAGAGAGAGAGAGAGAGAGAGAGAGAGAGAGAGAGAGAGAGAGAACCTCTGTCAGTATTCTAGGAAGTGAGGGATAGAGGTGGTGAGTATCCACTCTCTGGTGAGGTCAGGACTAGCCTGACGCTAGTAGCACCAGTGTTACTGAACTTGCTGCTGACACGCAGCTGACATTGTCAAAAATGAATAACCACTTGGACAGAAAGTCGATACATGGGAAATAAGAGATCTGTATATTTCGGTCTCGGTGAGAGATTCACGTCTTCAGAAGAGGGTCTCTCACTGGAAAATAAAGTAATAGATTTCATTTCACTATTTTTTTCAGCTTTCTGGTCAAAGGATTTTTCACTTTTATTAATCAGTATTTATGACACTTTTATTCACTTGAAAGTGCTCATACTTTGATCCTAATTAATATAAAATTTTCTAGTCTCATTTACGATGAGAAATGCATTCCATTATTAAAATCCAATGTTTATTGTTCTTCCTGAAGAGGATGAGCAGTCACCCTTCCAGCCAATATAAACTACCAGGATGGGAGTCGACTCGTTCAAAACCATCCTAGGTAAAGGATTCTTCATAAGATTCTTCATAAGACTGCGAGGGCACTATAGACTACCAGGGCAGTGCCCTGCTAGGCACTATAGACTACCAGACAGTCCACATCCTTCCCCAACCTAGTCTTATGAAGAATCCTTTACCTAGGATGGTTTTGAATGAGTCGACTCCCATCCTATATTTTCTACACGCGAGAAAAGTCATAGCTTAAAGTCGATCATTCCTGGTATCAATAATGATCTCTGTGTAAATACTTTTTTCCCTCACAGAATTTCCATTTGTAACGGTGAGTGAGGATGCCACTCAGCGTGGCAGTGAGTCATGATAGACACTAACAAGCAGCTTCAAGCAGGCACCAACAGGAGGCTGGATCTATAAGTTGTTATTCACACCAAAAACATTTTAATTTATTTATAGATTAGGCTCAACGTTAGTCCACCAGGACAATTATGGAATATGTTCACATAGATGTTAACTTGTGTCAGTTTTTGTTAGGTGTTAAGAGCAATAAAATCTTGTGAGTACTTTTGACAAGTTTAGGTCATTTTCAGAGAGTAGAGGTCAAGCAAGGGGATATGTTTTATTTGTAGCACTAAACCTGTATGGGTTATTCCATGCGAGTGGTGGAGGCTCGACTCTCCGTCTGCATTTCATGCGAGATGTACACGACCTGGCTACTAACTACTATCGTGCTGTTAAGAACAGATAAGGTAGAGGATTTATATAGTCAAGCCACAAGTGAGAAAAGTGAGATGGAGACACCTGTAGAAGTGACCTGACAGGTCTGTGACCCCTGCCTGGTCAGGTCCTACAGACTGTGTCCTGATACTAGCCTCACCTGAGCCTGGGCTAGCTCTCCTAGCTAGCTTATCTCCACTCACTCTCCTAGCTAGCTTATCTCCACTCACCACAAATGATGTATACTGGTCTCCAGTACACGGTGGATCCCAACGCCGTTCTTCACCAATCATTATTTTACAGGAATCTTGTATTGTTGTCAAGCCTTTGTGTGTGTATGTGTGTACTCACCTAGTTGTGGTTGCAGGGGTCGATTCACAGCTCCTGGCCCCGATGTGTGTGTGTACATCCAGCCTCTCTGCGGTGTCTACATCATCTCCTGTACGTCAATCTACTTGTTAAAACGTTGGACTATTTCTAGGTTAAATTTATACATTTGTAGATAAACCAGAAACAAAACATTAAATGTAAATATAAAACCAATTTGTTCTGTTTATTCCCTTTTTTCCAATTTTCGTTATAATTTTAATCGTGGGGGAATCGCTAAACCCGGAAGGGGTCTTAACTGCACCTGACAAATTTTGGGGAATCTAAGTATTATCCGAAGAAGGGATAGGTAACTCCATCTATTTGGATCAAGAGCCCTTCAAGGGCATCAAGGAACTTCATGTATGAGCACAAGGATGTGTCAGTTTCCTAATCACTGGTGACACAGGTGACACAGAGAGCTGCCTCACTCTGCCACAGGTGATACAGGTAACACAGGTGACACAGAGAGCTGCCTCACTCTGACACAGGTGATACAGGTGACACAGGTGACGCAGGTGACATAGAGCTGCCTCACTCTGACACAGATGATGCAGGACACAGGTGATACAGGTAACACAGGTGACACACAGAGCTGCCTCACTCTGACACAGGTGATACAGGTGACGCAGGTGACACAGAGAGCTGCCTCACTCTGACACAGGTGATGCAGGACACAGGTGTTACAGGTGACACAGGTGACACACAGAGCTGCCTCACTCTGACACAGGTGATACAGGTAACACATGTGATGCAGGTGACACAGAGAGCTGCCTCACTCTGACACAGGTGATACAGGTAACATAGGTGACGCAGGTGACACAGAGAGCTGCCTCACTCTGACACAGGTGATACAGGTAACACAGGTGACGCAGGTGACACAGAGAGCTGCCTCACTCTGACACAGGTGATACAGGTAACACAGGTGACGCAGGTGACACAGAGAGCTGCCTCACTCTGACACAGATGATACAGGACACAGGTGTTACAGGTAACACAGGTGACACAGAGAGCTGCCTCACTCTGACACAGGTGATGCAGGACACAGGTGTTACAGGTGACACAGGTGACACACAGATCTGCCTCACTCTGACACAGGTGATACAGGTAACACAGGTGATGCAGGTGACACAGAGAGCTGCCTCACTCTGACACAGGTGATACAGGTAACACAGGTGACGCAGGTGACACAGAGAGCTGCCTCACTCTGACACAGGTGATACAGGTAACACAGGTGACACAGAGAGCTGTCTCACTCTGACACAGATGATACAGGACACAGGTGTTACAGGTAACACAGGTGACACAGAGAGCTGCCTCACTCTGACACAGGTGATGCAGGACACAGGTGTTACAGGTGACACAGGTGACACACAGAGCTGCCTCACTCTGACACAGGTGTTACAGGTAACACAGGTGACACACAGAGCTGCCTCACTCTGACACTGGTGATACAGGTAACACAGGTGTCAGTCTTGGATTGCTCCTTCAACTTCACTTTAACTATTATAAAGAATCAGTGGTGCAGTGGTCTAGAGCAACACACAGCTGACACTTCAGCTTGGCTGGGACGCTCCGGACGCTGGTTGAACTCCCACACGTTATTTATGACATATAATAAAAAAGGAGCCTGCTGGGCAGGCGAAACGTCTCGTCGTTAAAGATTACCAAACAGTTTTGCCCATGTGTATTACTTATTTCATACACAAACCCGTTTGATGAGTCTGTATTGTGTATTTCATACTTCCCACACAACTGTATTATTACTGTATCTTTCTAACTTGTGTGGCGTTTGTGTATAATAAAGTACACTTAGTACCTCCATCACTGCTCAAACAGTAAACAAATACAATTGACAATTGACCAGGCACAATGACTGGTTATATATATATATATATATATATATATATATATATATATATATATATATATATATATATATATATATATATATATATATATATATATATATATATATATATATATATGGTCATTGGGAGGGTAGTTCAGGGAGCATCCTCTCCCCAGCTGGGAGGGACTGGCATGAGATTAACGGAGGGTGTATACTTGGTTAGGATGTAAGAGTGAGGGGCCTTTTAGCTGTCTTCCTGGTGGCTGCCGCCCCCATTGTCATGATGTTTCCTCCCTGTCTCTCTCTCTCTCTCTCACTCCCTCTCTTCACGCCTCTAAACACGCAGCTTCTGGCATCCTCGAACCTCGCTCTAGGGTCAACATTTCTCCCAACAAGTTGTCAACTTAATGGTGAACTTAATGCAATATGTTTAGTTTCTTCAGAGTACAACAGTTGCATCTACAAACATGACCTCATCCAGACTTGATCATTCCACTTACATGAGTCTTTTAAAATCTTGAGACCAATTTCTCTCTATGTAATGCTGTATCAGAGTTATAAGTCTCAATATTGGACCACAGAATCATCTATGAGACCATAAAATCCTGTCTGGCACCATAAAATCGTGCTTGGGATTATAAAATTTTGCCTGGGACCATAAAAACTTGTCTGGGACCATAAAATTTTGCCTGGGACCATAAAAACTTGCCTGTGACCATAAAATCCTTCATGGGACCACTCAATTCTTCGTGGGACCATAAATTCCTGCCTGGGACCATAAAATCCTGCATGCGATCATAAAATCCTTCATGGGACCACAAAATCTTGCATAGGACAATAAAATCCTGCTTGGGATCATAAAATCCTGCATGGGACCACAAAATCCTGCATGGGACCATAAAATACTTTATTAAAGTCGAAGGGAGAATTCAGTCCTTCAAAATTAACTTTTAATAAACAGCTATAACGGGAATGCCTCTATGGGTCTTGATCCAAGGTAAAGGAGCTGCCCTTCCTTTCCTTGGATCGAAGCTGGACAGTAACGTGAGACGAACAACAGTGAAGAGGCAACGGGAGCTCTATAACAGGCAACGGGAGCTACATAACAGGCAGTGGGAGCTCTATAACAGGGAACGGGAGCTCCATAACAGGCAACGGGAGCTCCATAACAGGGAACTGGAGCTCCATAACGGGCAACGGAAGCTCCATAACAGGCAACCGGAGCTCCATAACGGGCAACGGGAGCTCCATAACAGACAATCTGAGCTACATAACAGGCAACCGAAGCTCCATAACAGGCAACGGGAGCTCCATAACGGGCAACGGGAGTCTCATAACAGGCAACCGGAGCTCCATAACGGGCAACGGAAGCTCCATAACAGGCAACCGAAGCTCCATAACAGGCAACGGGAGCTCCATAACAGGCAACGAGAGCTCCATAACAGGCAACCGGAGCTCCATAACGGGCAACGGGAGTTCCATAACAGGCAACCTGAGCTTCATAACAGGCAACCGAAGCTCCATAACAGGCAACGGGAGCTTCATAACAGGCAACGGGAGCTCTATAACGGGCAACCGGAGCTCCATAACGGGCAACGGGAGCTCTATAACAGGCAACCGAAGCTCCATAACAGGAAACGGGAGCTTCATCCCTGTTAACGGTTGAGCTAGTTGCCAGAAACGCTCAGAGGGGGGGGGGAGGATGAAGTTAGGATTTAACCTCGGGATTAATCTCAGGATATAATCCAGGAGTTGGAGGGATTTACCAGCCCATCATTACCTGGCTCCTTCACAAACATTGCGATGTTTCTTTAAAGATCAACCCCCAAGCAATAATGATTTCAACATTAATAGCCTTTCAAGGGAGGCATTATTATTATTATTATTATTATTATTAGTATTATTATTATTATTATTATTATTATTATTATTATTATTATTATTATTATTTTGTTATTATTATTATTATTATTGTTGTTGTTATTATTATTATTATTATTATTATTATCATTATTATTATTATTATTATTATTATTATTATTATTATTATTATTATTATTATTATTATTATTATTATTATTATTATTATCATTATTATCATTGTTATATTGTTATTATTATTATTAATCATTTATTATTATTAATTATTATGATTATTATTATTACTGTGTGTGTGTGGTCATGGACTGGGCAGCGGGGGTGTCGACCCCCGGCGCTCCCTCCAGGTAGGTAGACCCCTTGTTTTTCTATGCGACGTTATTCAGGGATAACCGAAGTTATCCAGGGGTAGCTGACGTTATCCAGAGGTAGCTGACGTTATCCAGAGGTAGCTGACGTTATCCAGAGGTAGCTGACGTTATCCAGAGGTAGCTGACGTTATCCAGAGGTAGCTGACGTTATCCAGAGGTAGCTGACGTTATCCAGAGGTAGCTGACGTTATCCAGAGGTAGCTGACGTTATCCAGAGGTAGCTGACGTCATCCAGAGGTAGCTGACGTTATCCAGAGGTAGCTGACGTTATCCAGGAGCAGCTGAGGTTTTCCAGAGGTAGCTGACATTATCCAGGAGCAGCTGACGTTATCCAGAGGTAGCTGACATTATCCAGGAGCAGCTGACGTTATCCAGAGGTAGCTGACATTATCCAGGAGCAGCTGACGTTATCCAGAGGTAGCTGACATTACCCAGGGGTACTTGACATTATCCAGGGGTACCTGATATTATCCAGGGGTAGTTGACATTATCCATGGGTACCTGACATTATCCAGGGGTAGTTAACATTATCCAGGGATAGCTAACAGTATCCAGGGGTAGCCGACATTATCCATGGGTAGCTGACATTATCCAGGGGTTCCTGACATTATCCAGAGCCAGTTATTATGTTTTGTGTTCGGGTTGAGTGTGTTGCTGACGAGGTACTGACGGGGTGCTGACGGGGTGCTGACGGGGTGCTGTTGGGGTGGTGAGAGTAGCATTGCGTGGTGCTGGTGTGGACCTGTGCAACAGTTAGGTATCCTTATTACCGAAACGTTTCGCCCGTACAAGACTTCAGCCAAATTCATGAGAATGCAACACTGCAGACAGTGTTAGACAGCTGTGTGTTTGGGCCACAGTGTTCCTAGGTCACAAGCCACTCATTAAAGTGTTGATGGAGGTGCTAGTGTGAGGCAGCCTGGTGTTGATGAGGTCACAGGTGAGGTACACGACTTCACTGATCTCTCTAGTGAGGTCTATAAGCCCGGCCTCCTGGGATTGTGGTCACGCTGGAAAATTTGTCCAATGGAATCCCCACTCCAAAGCGGCTTAATTTTGAGCTCAATACGCGAGAGATGAGAAAGTTCAGAAGGCAGCCCAGATTTGGGAACAACTTGGGGCTTAGTATCGGCGTGTTTGGCGGCCTCAAAGGAGTAATTACTTAAATATCAGCGTCTTAATACCCTTCTCCCCCGCCCCTTCTATCGCCCCCTGGACGCCATCCCAACTGTTCCTCTCCCAGCTTCCGGATTAACTCATTGGCCATCTTCATGATGCTCAGCTCCATCATTCTCTCCAGCCGCTCATGACAGTAACGGTGTACGGACGCTCTTCTGTTCGTATACGCTAGTGCCTTACATATCTATAACCTGGATTACATATTATATATATATATATATATATATATATATATATATATATATATATATATATATATATATATATATATATATATATATATATATATATATATATATATATTATTGTAACCACGAACGAGTGGTATTGATCAATAACAACACTAGCTAGTAGGGTTCGAACCCATGTTGTACTGGCCCGTCATTGTGGTATGTGGGTAAAGGCGTCATGTGATTCTCGCTACAATGATGGGCCAGTACAACATGCGTTCGAACCCTGGCTAGCGTAGTGTTGTTATTGATATATATATATATATATATATATATATATATATATATATATATATATATATATATATATATATATATATATATATATATATATATATATAGGACATGACGGACAGTACAAACTACTCTCCTCCGTGTATGGGCAAGGATAAGCCGAACGATTATCCTTAGCGAAGCCGACCTCCAGGTTCGGTCATCTCGGCTCCTCGGCTTCTCTCTCATAGGCAACTAGCGTTCTTTGAGGAGATAAAGAGGCAAGTGTCGTGAATAAAGCCAGGGAGGGAAAAGGAGATAGGAGTCGATAAGTGATTCCTCAGGAGAGGCGGATTTAAGCTCCTGGGAAAGTGTTCTGAGACGCTGAAGGAGACAAGTGATTGTTGCTGACAGTGATTGTTGCTGACAGTGTCAACTACCCAGCTGACCAACATGTCACTATATTAGATGAAACTTAGTCAAATATCCTTGAAGTTTAGTGTTATATATCCTTGAAGTTCAGTGTTATATATCTTTGAAGTTCAGTGTTATATATCTTTGAAGTTTATTGTTACATATCCTTGAAGTTCAGTGTTATATATCCTTGAAGTTCAGTGTTATATATCCTTGAAGTTCAGTGTTATATATCCTTGAAGTTCAGTGTTATATATCCTTGAAGTTCAGTGTTATATACCCTTGAAGTTCAGTGTTATATATCTTTGAAGTTCAGTGTTATATATCCTTGAAGTTCAGTGTTATATATCCTTGAAGTTCAGTGTTATATATCCTTGAAGTTCAGTGTTATATATCTTTGAAGTTCAGTGTTATA
>WNWK01004489.1:7500-15000 GCA_009830355.1 Cherax destructor | reverse complement strand
TCATTTAAAATTTACTCTTATACGTTTAAAGATATATTTTTTCATTTATGTTAATGTAAAAAATAATAATTTTGTACCAAAAGAACCTTAGAAAACTTACCTAACCTTATTATAGCAAGCGCAATTTAATTTTGAATAATCCAACTCCAACTAAATATATTTTAGATAAGTTTACAATAATTAAATAATAAACAAACACGATTGGATATATTTTTTTCGTTAGGTTCAGAATGATTTTTGCGAAATTATTGCATTCACAAATTTTCGCTTGCCTTATTCGGCAAGAAGAGCATTGCTATTTAAGCCAAAATCACAAGTTTGACCTATTCGACACGACATATTTATATATAATATGTGTGTATAGGCATAACGATAGTTTTAAATTTTCCCAGAAATCAAAATTGGTTCCCAAAGAGGCTGGGCGGCCAGACTCAAGGGCCCCAACGAAAATCTGGCAGGACAAAGGCGAAGGCACATTTTTTGGTGAGGTGAGGTTCCCACGCCTGGAGGCTGAGAAGCCACCAATAGCGCCCACCAAGTCAGAAGACACTCTTGTCTGGCCGCTTTTATCTCCCCTCCAGAGACTCCTTAGCTGGTAACTTGATGCTTCACGACCCCTGGAAGATGCTTTCAACGCACCGGATGAAGAAGAGGATGCTGTGAATGGAAGAGATGCGATATTGTTAACGAACAGATAAGCAAGCAAGCAACCGAGTAAGTAAATAAGGTTATACATACATATTAGACATACAATTTTTTATAATGATCTCAAGGTGTTATGGGTACACAGGTGTTATGGGCACACAGGTGTTATGGGCACACAGGTGTTATGGGCACACAGGTGTTATGGGCACACAGGTGTTATGGGTACACAGGTGTTATGGGCACACAGGTGTTTTGGGTACACAGGTGTTATTGGTACACAGGTGTTATGGGCACACAGGTGTTATGGGCACACAGGTGTTTTGGGTACACAGGTGTTTTGGGTACACAGGTGTTATTGGTACACAGGTGTTATGGGCACACAGGTGTTATGGGCACACAGGTGTTTTGGGTACACAGGTGTTATTGGTACACAGGTGTTATGGGTACACAGGTGTTATTGACACACATATATATATATAGCACATTTATGTAGATGCTAACTGGTATAACCCACTTAAGTCACTGTGACTTATTTCCATCCCTAAGAAATCTTTTATTTACAGCAATTTATAAATTTACAAACAAAACTATATATATATATTTTTTACAGGAGTTGTGAATGCCCATAAACAATCTGAGCAAACACCTACACGACAGTAAACAAACACGTACACGACAGTAAACAAACACCTACACGACAGTAAACAAACACCTACACGACAGTAAACAAACACCTACACGACAGTAAACAAACACCTACACTACAGTAAACAAACACCTACACGACAGTAAACAAACACCTACACGACAGTAAACAAACACCTACACGACAGTAAACAAACACCTAAACTACAGTAAACAAACACCTACACGACAGTAAACAAACACCTACACTACAGTAAACAAACACCTACACGACAGTAAACAAACACCTACACGACAGTAAACAAACACCTACACGACAGTAAACAAACACCTACACGACAGTAAACAAACACCTACACGACAGTAAACAAACACCTACACGACAGTAAACAAACACCTACACGACAGTAAACAAACCCCTACACGACAGTAAACAAACACCTACACGACAGTAAACAAACACCTACACGACAGTAAACAAACACCTACACGACAGTAAACAAACACCTACACGACAGTAAACAAACTGAACACAGATCTTCCTCTGTGTGACCTGCTGCTGTACATACCGAACGTAGGGTGTGACCTGCTGCTGTACATACCGAACGTAGGGTGTGACCTGCTGCTGTACATACCGAACGTAGGGTGTGACCTGCTGCTGTACATACCGAACGTAGGGTGTGACCTGCTGCTGTACATACCAAACGTAGGGTGTGACCTGCTGCTGTACATACCAAACGTAGGGTGTGACCTGCTGCTGTACATACCGAACGTAGGGTGTGACCTGCTGCTGTACATACCGAACGTAGGGTGTGACCTGCTGCTGTACATACCGAACGTAGGGTGTGACCTGCTGCTGTACATACCAACGTAGGGTGTGACCTGCTGCTGTACATACCAACGTAGGGTGTGACCTGCTGCTGTACATACCAAACGTAGGGTGTGACCTGCTGCTGTACATACCGAACGTAGGGTGTGACCTGCTGCTGTACATACCGAACGTAGGGTGTGACCTGCTGATGTACATACCGAACGTAGGGTGTGACCTGCTGCTGTACATACCGAACGTAGGGTGTGACCTGCTGCTGTACATACCGAACGTAGGGTGTGACCTGCTGCTGTACATACCGAACGTAGGGTGTGACCTGCTGCTGTACATACCGAACGTAGGGTGTGACCTGCTGATGTACATACCGAACGTAGGGTGTGACCTGCTGCTGTACATACCGAACGTAGGGTGTGATCTGCTGCTGTACATAACGAACGTAGGGTGTGACCTGCTGCTGTACATAACGAACGTTGGGTTTCTAAAGAATTAGGTGACAAGGCTGTGTTTCAGGTGTTTACCTTGCCACTTTTAACACAATTCACTATGTAATCTGATGATTGAGAATTAAATGCAATTAATTAAGGTTTAGGTAACTCACCCTAACCTGAATCCCCTTAAGGGGTTCCTTGATGCTGGTGAGGGGTTCTTGATCTAGGGAATTGGATCTGTGCTCTAATTTCCTGAATTAAGCCTGAATGCCTTCCATCCCTCCTCCCCCCACAGGAGCTGTATTTTCCCTACGGGTTTAGCGCTCCCGTATAATAATAATAATAATAATAATAATAATAATAATAATAATAATAATAATAATAATAATAATAATAATAATAATAATAATAATAAAAATAATAATAATAATAATAATAATAGGAGGGGTGCTAATGTTGCAGTTTTATAACTGTAGTGTGAAGCACCCCTCTGGCAAGACAGTGATGGAGTGAATGATGATGAAAGTTTTTCTTTTTCAGGCCACCCTGCCTTGGTGGGAATCGGCCGATGTGTTAATAAAAAAAAATAATAATAATAATAACAATAATAATAATTAATAATAGTAACAGTAATAATAATTAATTAATAATAATAATAATAATAATTAATAATAATAAAATATTAATGATAATAATAATAATAATAATAATAATAATAACCTGAGAGACACTTAGGACTTAGGAGTGGCTGGGGACTTAGAGGTGGCTGGGGACTTAGGGGTGGCTGGGGACTTAGGAGTGTCTGGGGACTTTGGGGTGGCTGAAGACTTAGGGGTGGCTGGGAACTTAGGAGTGTCTGGGGACTTTGGGGTGGCTGAGGACTTAGGGGTGGCTGGGGACTTCGGGGTGTCTGGGGACTAAGGGGTAGCTGGGGACTTAGGAGTGGCTGGGGACTTTGGGGTGGCTGGGGACTTAAGGGTGGCTGGGGACTTAGGAGTGGCTGGGGACATATGGGTGTCTAGGGACTTAGGAGTGGCTGAGGACTTAGGGGTGTCTAGGGACTTAGGAGTGGCTGAGAACTTAGAAGTGGCTGTGGACTTAAGGGTGGCTGGGGACTTAAGGGTAACTGGGGATTCAGGGGTGGCTGGAGACTTAGGGGTGGCTAGGGACTTAGGGGTGTCTAGGGACTTAGGGGTAGCTGGAGACTTAGGGGGTTGCTGGGGACTTAGGGGTGGCTGGGGACTTAGGAGTGGCTGGGGACTTATAGGGTGACTGGGGACTTAGGAGTGGCTGAGGACTTAGGGGTGGCAGAGTTGTAGCCTCATGGTCTAACATAGCCAGGTTTGTAGCCTCCTGGTCCAACATGGCCAGGGTTGTATCCACCTTGTCCAACACAGCCAGGGTTGTAGTCTCCTAGTCCAACATGGCCAGGGTTGTAGCCTCTTGGTCCAACACAGCCAGGGTTGTAGTCCCCTAGTCCAACATGGCCAGGGTTGTAGCCTCCTGGTCCAACATGGCCAGGGTTGTAGCCTCCTGGTCCAACATGGCCAGGGTTGTAGCCTCCTGGTCCAACATGGCCAGGGTTGTAGCCTCCTGGTCCAACATGGCCAGGGTTGTAGCCTCCTGGTCCAACATGGCCAGGGTTGTAGCCTCCTGGTCCAACATGGCCAGGGTTGTAGCCTCCTGGTCCATCACAGCCAGGGTTGTAGCCTTGTGGTCCAACATGGCCAGGGTTGTAGCCTCCTGGTCCAACATGGCCAGGGTTGTAGCCTCATGGTCCAACACAGCCAGGGTTGTAGCCTACTGGTCCAACATGGCCAGGGTTGTAGACTCCTGGTCCAACATGGCTAGGGTTGTAGCCTCCTGGTCCAACATGGCCAGGGTTGTAGTCTCCTGTCCAACATGGCCAGGGTTGTACCCTCCTGGTCCAACATGGCCAGGGTTGTAGACTCCTGGTCCAACATGGCTAGGGTTGTAGCCTCCTGGTCCAACATGGCCAGGGTTGTAGTCTCCTGGTCCAACATGGCCAGGGTTGTAGCCTCCTGGTCCAACATGGCCAGGGTTGTAACCTCCTGGTCCAACATGGCCAGGGTTGTAGCCTCCTGGTCCAACATGGCCAGAGTTGTGGATATGTGGTCCAACATGAATAGGGTTGTAGCCTCTTGGTCCAACACAGCCAGAGTTGCAGCCTACTGGTCCAACATGCCAGGGTTGTAGCCTCCTGGTCCAACATGCCAGGGTTGTAGCCTCCTGGTGTAACATCGCAAGGGTTATAGCCTCCTGGTCCAACATGCTAGGGTTATAGCCTACTGGTCCAACATGGCCAGGGTTGTAGACTCCTGGTAAAACATGGCCAGGGTTGTAGTCTCCTGGTAAAACATGGCCAGGGTTATAGCCTCCTGGTCCAACATGGCCAGGGTTGTAGCCTTCTGGTCCAACACAGCAAGGGTATAGTCTCCTGGTCCAACATGGCCAGGGTTGTAGCCTCCTGGTCCAACATGGCCAGGGTTGTAGCCTCCTGGTCCAACATGGTAAGTGTTGTAGCCTCCTGGTCCAACATGGCCATGGTTGTAGCCTCCTAGTAAAATATGGCAAGGATTGTAGCCTCGTGGTCCAACATGGCCAGAGTTGTAGCCTCCTGGTCTAACATGGCCAGGGTTGTAGCCTCGTGGTCCAACATGGCCAGGGTTGTAGTCTCCTGGTCCAACATGGCCAGGGTTGTAGCCTCCTGGTCCAACATGGCCAGGGTTGTAGCCTCCTGGTCCAACATGGCCATGGTTGTAGCCTCCTAGTAAAATATGGCCAGGGATGTAGCCTCCTGGTCCAACATGGCCAGGGTTGTAGCCTCCAGGTCCAACATGGCCAGGGTTTTAGCCTCCTGGTCCAACAGGGCCAGAGTTGTAGCCTCCTGGTCCAACATGGCCAGGGGTGTAGCCTCCTGGTCCAACATGGCCAATGTTGTAGCCTCCTGGTCCAACATGGCCAGAGTTGTAGCCTCCTGGTCCAACACAGCCAGGGTTGTAGCCTCCTGGTCCAACATGGCCAGGGTTGTAGCCTCATGGTCCAACACAGCCAGGGTTGTAGCCTCCTGGTCCAACATGGCCAGGGTTGTAGCCTCCTGGTCCAACATGGCCAGGGTTGCAGCTTCCTGGTCCAACACAGCCAGGGTTGTAGCCTCCTGGTCCAACATGGCCAGGGTTGTAGCCTCCTGGTCCAACACAGCCAGGGTTGTAGCCTCCTTGTCCAACATGACCAGGGTTGTAGCCTCCTGGTCCAACACAGCCAGGGTTGTAGTCTCCTGGTCCAACACAGCCAGGGTTGTAGCTTCCTGGTCCAACATGGGCAGGGTTGTAGCCTCCTGGTCCAACACAGCCAGGGTTGTAGCCTCCTGGTCCAACACAGCCAGGGTTGTAGCTTCCTGGTCCAACATGGCCAGAGTTGTAGCCTCCTGGTCCAACACAGCCAGGGTTGTAGCCTCCTGGTCCAACATGGCCAGGGTTGTAGCTTCATGGTCCAACACAGCCAGGGTTGCAGCTTCCTGGTCCAACACAGCCAGGGTTGTAGCCTCTTGGTCCAACACTGTTTACTGGTCCAACACTGGTTACTGGGGATCGGATAAGTGTGTACCTGATAACTGAAACACTTCAAGTTTGATTTCCTCCCAGGATGGCATTGTTGTGGTGGCCCGACCAGTGGTCCAGAGGAGGGTTTTCAAGAGGCAGTGGTCCAGAGTGGGTCTATCCGAGGCAGTGGTCCTGGGGCATGTATAGTAGTGGTCCTGGGGGGATGTACAGAGTGGTCCTGGGGGATACACAAGAGTTTTCCTGGGGTCTACAAGAGTGGTCCGTGGGATGTACAAGAGTGGTCCTGGGATCTACAAGAGTGGTCCTGGGGGATGTACAAGAGTGGTTCTGGGGGTCTATAACAGTGGTCCGGGGGATGTACAAAAATGGTCCTGGGGGTTTACAAGAGTGTTCTTGGGGGATGTACAATAGTGGTCCTGGAGGTTTACAAGAGTGGTCCTGGGGTCTACAAGAGTAGTCCTGGGTGATATACAAGAGTGGTCCTGGGGGATGTACAAGAGTGATCCTGGGTGTCTACATGAGTGGTCCTGGGGGATGTACTAGAGTGGTCCTGGAGGTCTACAAGAGTGGTACTGGGGTCTACAAGAGTGGTCCTGGGTGATATACAAGAGTGGTCCTGGGGGATGTACAAGAGTGGTCCTGGGTGTCTACAAGAGTGGTCCTGGGGGATGTACTAGAGTGGTCCTGGAGGTCTACAAGAGTGGTCCTGGGGTCTACAAGAATGGTCCTGGGTGATATACAAGAGTGGTCCTGGGGGATGTACAAGAGTGATCCTGGGTGTCTACAAGAGTGGTCCTGGGGGATGGACTAGAGTGGTCCTGGAGGTCTACAAGAGTGGTCCTGGGGGTCTAGAAGAGTGGTTCTGGGGGTCTACAAGGGTGGTCCTGGGGGTCGACAAGAGTGGTTCTGGATGTCTACAAGAGTGGTCCTGGGGTCTACAAGAGTGGTTTTGGGGGTCTACAAGAGTGGTCCTGGGGTCTACAAGAGTGGTCCTGGGGGTCTACAAGAGTGGTCCTGGGGGTCTACAAGAGTGGTCCTGGGGTCTACAAGAGACTAAGTTTTCTTCACTAGGTATGTACTCTCCCCTCTATCCTCTTGATTTACTCTACACCTTCAATTAGAGTTCCTTGATGCTAGCGAAGAGCTCTTGATCCCAGGATGTGTAGTATCCCTCCGCCTCCTTGGATCAAAGCTTAATAACATATTCATCAATAAAATACTAAGGGTTTAATACCTAGATAATCATTAAGCCAAACATGTATATTATATAATATAATAAAAAAAAAAAAAAAAAAAAAAATATATATATATATATATATATATATATATATATATATATATATATATGTATAAGTGTTTGTGTGTGTGT
>WNWK01004489.1:0-5000 GCA_009830355.1 Cherax destructor | reverse complement strand
TCACCATGCAGTGGTCCCAACTGGTTCACCATGCAGTGGTCCCAGCTGGTTCACCATGCAGTGGTCCCAGCTGGTTCACCATGCAGTGGTCCCAGCTGGTTCACCATGCAGTGGTCCCAGCTGGTTCACCATGCAGTGGTCCCAGCTGGTTCACCAACCAGTTCCCAGCTGGTTCACCATACCAGTTCCCAGCTGGTTCACCAACCACGGCCATGCTGTCCCCGTGGTTCACCAGTGACAGTGTCCAGCTGGACCATGCGGGTGGTCCAGCTGGTTCACATTGCATGGTCCAAAACAAGGCAGCTCTGTGGACGTTCACTGCAGTGGTCCCCTGTTCACATGCAGTGGTCCAGCTGGTAAGAGTGGTCCCAGCTGGTTCACCATGCAGTGGTCCCAGCTTGTTCACCATGCAGTGGTCCCAGCTGGTTCACCATGCAGTGGTCCCAACTGGTTCACCATGCAGTGGTCAAAGCTGGTTCACCATGCAGTGGTCCCAGCTGGTTCACCATGCAGTGCTCCCAGCTGGTTCACCATGCAGTGCTCCCAGCTGGTTCACCATGCAGTGGTCCCAGCTGGTTCACCAACCACGCTTCTTCCAGCTGGTTCACCAACCACGCCAGTTTCGCCCGTGGTTCACCAGTCAGACGAGTGTCAGCGAGACCAGTGAGGTGTAAGGGTTGGTGACAGGTTGCTGGCTAAAACAAGGCAGCTCTTGGGACGTCTGAGGTGGTGCTGCCTTCTGTTAGAAGGCAGCCATGTGAAGATGCAGGTGGTCCAGCCTGGAGACTACAACAACAGCCAGGGTGGAGTGGAGTGGGTGGGGAGGTGTTCAGGGTTTGGAAAAAAAAGTGAGGAAGTGTTTATGTAGGTGGGGAGAGGGTTGGGGAGGATGTAAAAGGAATTAAACTCTCCTCTCCAGATTCGAAAATTTCTCAAATATTCAGGTAAATTAAAACTTCAATATATATATAATATATATATATATATATATATATATATATATATATATATATATATATATATATATATATACACACAATGTTAGTTATAATTTAATGAGCTTTTTAGTGTTAAATAATACAGACTCAGAGGTGTTAAGGTATATAGTAATGAAAGCTATATTGTTGTAGTATAGTAGTATACAAATAATAGAGAGTACTATTTAGGGTAGTAGTAGTAGTAATATAGGAAGTAGAGCTAATATTTATGGTAGTAGTAGTAGTAATATTTATGGTAGTAGTAGTAGTAATATTTATGGTAGTAGTAGTAGTAATATTTATGGTAGTAGTAGTAGTAATATTTGTGGTAGTAGTTGTTGTACTTGTGATGGTAGTAGTTGTAGCAGCAACAACTATATGATGGAGGGGGTTATTGTTACGAGGGCGTAGCATTTCTCAGGACGGAGGATCGACCCTTCAGCGCTCTCAGTGGTGACTGATCCCCAGGGACTGACAGCCTCACATTTAGTATACAGTCTATCAGCAATCTGTGAGATATAGGATTTGCGGAGGTAATCTGCGGCGGCCGCAGCCTGAGGAAGGCGGCCGCAGCCTGAGGAAGGCGGCCGCAGCCTGAGGAAGGCGGCCGCAGCCTGGGAAGCGGCCGCAGCCTGGGAAGCGGCCGCAGCCTGGAGCGCGAGCCTGGGAAGGCGGCCGCAGCCTGAGGAAGGCGGCCGCAGCCTGAGGAAGGCGGCCGCAGCCTGAGGAAGGCGGCCGCAGCCTGAGGAAGGCGGCCGCAGCCTGAGGAAGGCGGCCGCAGCCTGAGGAAGGCGGCCGCAGCCTGGGGAAGGCGGCCGCAGCCTGAGGAAGGCGGCCGCAGCCTGAGGAAGGCGGCCGCAGCCTGAGGAAGGCGGCCGCAGCCTGAGGAAGGCGGCCGCAGCCTGGGGAAGGCGGCCGCAGCCTGAGGAAGGCGGCCGCAGCCTGAGGAAGGCGGCCGCAGCCTGGGGAAGGCGGCCGCAGCCTGGGGAAGGCGGCCGCAGCCTGAGGAAGGCGGCCGCAGCCTGGGGAAGGCGGCCGCAGCCTGGGAAGGCGCGCCGCAGCCTGGAGGAAGGCGGCTGCAGCCTGAGAAGGCGGCCGCAGCCTGGGGAAGGCGGCCGCAGCCTGAGGAAGGCGGCCGCAGCCTGAGGAAGGCGGCTGCAGCCTGAGGAAGGCGGCCGCAGCCTGAGGAAGGCGGCTGCAGCCTGAGGAGGCGGCCGCAGCCTGAGGAAGGCGGCTGCAGCCTGAGGAGGCGGCCGCAGCCTGAGGAAGGCGGCTGCAGCCTGAGGAAGGCGGCCGCAGCCTGAGGAAGGCGGCTGCAGCCTGAGGAAGGCGGCCGCAGCCTGAGGAAGGCGGCTGCAGCCTGAGGAAGGCGGCCGCAGCCTGAGGAAGGCGGCTGCAGCCTGAGGAAGGCGGCCGTGAGAATAACCTCCTGTCATCAGCAGACCAAAATAAGGCACACATACTTTTTTTTATGGCATTCTATTGATAAATGAGGACCTAATGAGTGGTCTTTTGTGCAAGTTGTTCCCTCACACTCAAGTTGTTCCCTCACACTCAAGACTAGTGGAGAACAAGTGTTCAGTCCGCGGTG
Source organism: Cherax destructor (assembly GCA_009830355.1). Lineage (NCBI taxonomy): Eukaryota > Metazoa > Arthropoda > Malacostraca > Decapoda > Parastacidae > Cherax > Cherax destructor. The sequence goes on along the minus strand of WNWK01004489.1, from coordinate 2,432 downwards.
TTGTTTACTACCCTGACTTGGAGACCATTTTGTTGTGGTATCCCCTCAACCTCAGTGTTGCCATAGTGGTGGTGGTGCTGGTCCTGGTAGTACTGGTGGTGGTGCTGCTCCTGGTAGTACTGTTGGTGCTGGTCCTGGTAGTACTGGTGGTGGTGCTGCTCCTGGTAGTACTGGTGGTGCTGGTGGTATTACAGTACTGAAAGGGAGTGGTGACGGTGGTGGGTCTAGACTGAGCTGACTCACCACCACAAGGGGTAGGTGGGTCCCACTGAGAGTCCCCTGGCCCACCACTACCAGGGGTAGTCCCACTGAAAGACCCCCGACCCACCACTACCAGGGGTAGTCCTACTGAGAGTCCCCTGGCCCACCACTACCAGGGGTAGTCCCACTGAAAGACCCCCGGCCCACCACTACCAGGGGTAGTCCCACTGAAAGACCCCTGGCCCACCCCTACCAGGGGTAGTCCCACTGAGACCCCCGGCTCACCACTACCAGGGGTAGCCCCACTGAAGGACCACTGGTAATGTCGTCAACAATGGCCTGCATACCACTTGTTTATTCGTCTCAGTGAAGCTCAAAGCCACTGCAAGTTCACTCTGATCGTCATTTAGAGTTAATGTTCGCCTTTTAGCCAGACTTCTTTATCAGCTGAGTCTCCTGTAGCGCCTTTGTAGTAGCTGAGTCTCCTGTAGCGCCTTTGTAGTAGCTGGATCTCTTGTAGTGCCTTTGTAGCACCTAACTTCGCTTCCCTAGGCTGGGGAAAGCACATACGTGGAATTTCACAACTATGCCACAGTTAGGAGACGTTTCGGTCCCTCCTGGATCATTATCACCTTATATAATGGTACAGGACGGACCGAAACGTCGTCATTTTTATTTTTATGTTTCAGAAGAGAAGTGTTTGTGAGAGCCAGACACCAGATGTTTAATATCGAAACTGTGTTTTCTGAAATTCACAATCTTGTCTTCCTCGTACCTTTGATATACCTTTGCTGAATTTTTCCTACTCCCGGAGCCCGGCCACAGGCCAGGCTCGTCTGGTGCTTGCCTGGTCAACCAGGCTGTGACAATTCAAACATGATTTAAAACTTCGTCTTTAACTTTTAACTGTGATTCTCGGTTTTTTTCTTTTTAAGTTCAGCCAGAGTTTGTTGTGAGCCCCGAAAGTATTGCGAGAGTATTGCGAGAGTATTGCGAGAGTATTGCGAGAGTATTGCAAGAGTATTGCAAGAGTATTGCTGGGTCAGGGCAATGAGGTAATCAACAGCCCTTCAGCAGGATCAAGAGCGCCACACAGGGAGGCTGTGGTGTTTACCACCGAGCAGAGAGCAGTGTCGCTGGAGTTAATGTATACAGTTTAGAGGCTTAGGGAATACTGGGTCGACCAGGGCTCAGCACCATCTGTTCTTTTGCCCCTTTGGAATCCTGTCATTGTGGACTCGAAGCTCCGTTGTCAATATTTCTATTGTCTTCTCACTGTGGGGAGGTTACTCAGCTCTGGGTGGCCCCTGTCACGCTCCTCTATCAATGCGCCCCCTGAAGGCATTCCCGTTGCAGTTTTTTATATATATATATATATATATATATATATATATATATATATATATATATATATATATATATATATATAAACATGATTTTAGAGGACTCGTAGAACTGAAACGAAAAATATTATGATTACTGTATATAGAGGTATTTAACAGAGATCCTTTTATAAGACGTCTACAGTGTAACATCATCATTGACGACTCTGTGTGAATCTTTTCAGAGGATAACAGGTACTACTGTATCATCCCCACCCATCCTTCAGAGTGCAGGTACTGTACTTCCCACCTCCAGAACTGTAACATCCCCACCCATCCTTCAGAGTGCAGGTACTGTACTTCCCACCTCCAGAACTGTAACATCCCCACCCATCCTTCAGAGTGCAGGTACTGTACTTCCCACCTCCAGAACTGTAACATCCTCACCCATCCTTCAGAGTACAGGTACTGTACTTCCCACCTCCAGAACTGTAACATCCTCACCCATCCTTCAGAGTGCAGGTACTGTACTTCCCACCTCCAGAACTGTAACATCCCCACCCATCCTTCAGAGTGCAGGTACTGTACTTCCCACCTCCAGAACTGTAACATCCTCACCATCCTTCAGAGTCAGGTACTGTACTTCCCACCTCCAGAACTGTAACATCCTCACCCATCCTTCAGAGTGCAGGTACTGTACTTCCCACCTCCAGAACTGTAACATCCTCACCCATCCTTCAGAGTGCAGGTACTGTACTTCCCACCTCCAGAACTGTAACATCCTCACCCATCCTTCAGAGTGCAGGTACTGTACTTCCCACCTCCAGAACTGTAACATCCTCACCCATCCTTCAGAGTGCAGGTACTGTACTTCCCACCTCCAGAACTGTAACATCCTCACCCATCCTT
>WNWK01004488.1:90518-139332 GCA_009830355.1 Cherax destructor | reverse complement strand
ATTTTCGCCAACTTCAAATCTCTATATCTCGGTGAGTATTGATCGCAAAATGTATTTTTAGCCTATTAGATTTAGAAAAAACTCTATCATTTCATAAGAAAAAATAATTTTTTTTTTTTTGAAATTCATGGACCCTGAGAACGAGATTCGGAGACCCCCCTTGGACCCTGAAAGGGTTAAAAATGGGTACCTTATGGATATGGTAATCAAGTGAGCAAGTTTGCTCTAATATTGTACTGCAATTCAACTACTAAGTTATTGTTATAGACATTAACCATGTTATAAATAGCATACAATACCTACAAATTGATAAGCAAGACACTTGTGCAACACTAGGAATCTTAATTGATGAAGAGTTCTGCCTGCATTGCAGGCTTCATCAGTCGAATACATACAAGGATGCATCACAGTGTTGGAGGAAGGGATGTCTTCAGCCATTCTTTTGCTAACAAATGCTATGCATGACCCACTTCAACTAGTGACCTTGTCTCCAGTGACCTCATCTCCAAGGAGCTATGCATCACCTTCCTGTAGAACAAGTCTTTGACCAACTGCTTCTGATTTTGTATTCTACTGATGAAGCCTGCAGCACAGGCAAAAACATTGTTAATAAACATTCCTAGTGTTGCAGAAGTGTCTTTCATATCATGAATTAACCATATTCAGCTCTCACCTCTGATTGTGTAGAGGTTGAGTAAGGGTTCAACTCTTCCTCTGCTATTGCTGAGTTCAAGCCAGAGACCATCTGTCCCCTTACTGCTGCAGAGGTCAAGCCAAGGACCAACTGTCCCCTTGCTGCTGCAGAAATCAAGCCAGGGACATTTGGTCCCTGGCTTCTCCTTGTCCCTGTCAGGTGGGGCTCGTGGCCTGGTAGGCAAAACTCTCGTTTCACACGCTGATGGGTCCCAGGTTCGATTCCTGGCAAGGGTGGAAACATTGGGCGTGTTTTCTTACATTGGTTGTCCATGTTCACCCATCAGTAAAATGGGCACCTGGGTGTTAGTCGACTGGTGTGGGTCACATCCTGGGACAAAAATTGACCTAATTTGCCCGAAATGCTCAAGAGCATAACAAGGGGTTTTCTATATATGTAGTAGTATGTATGTCATTGATGTCAGCTAGGCCTGTATACCTTGTACATGTACTTATAGAAAATAAAGATATTATTGTTGTTATTATTATTATTATTATTGCTGCTGCAGAGATCAAGCCAGGGACCAACTGTTCCCTTGCTGCTGCAGCAGCAGAGGTAACAGCTGGGTCCAATTCTTCCCTTGCTGTCGAAGGGGTCAAGCCTGGAACCCATTCTTTTACTTCTGCTGTTCCGAAGGTCATGACAGGGTCCTATTATTTCACACTTACTGCTAGTTATGCCTGGGTCCAGCTCTTACCTCTGCTTTTGCAGAAGTTGAGCCAGGGTCTTTTTTTCCCTGCTGCTAAAGGAATGCTAGTACAGCAGCCAAATGTACCTGAGCAAAACCCTAGGCAAGGCAGGACCTATGAGCAAGTCTCCTAACACCTGCTGACCCACCGGTGGGTGGCATACCGTAGGACCTTAATAAAAGAACCCGAATGGAAACAACTCATACTACTTGCTTTCCCTATTAACTATCCAAGGGTAATATACAATGGACCCTTGGATATCGGCCATTCCGAGTATTAGCCAATTCGGATTTCGGCCGCTTTTTTGGCTGAAATTCTATCCCGGATTTCAGCCGTCAACTCGGAAATCGGCCATATTGGACGCGTCCACCCGCCACTCCGCCGCGTTCTTGAGTCAGTCTGGCTGTGTTTCTCGGTGAGTGAGCAAGACTCCGCGCATTCATCCAAACATTTCATTATAATCCATTGTTTTTTTTGTGGTTGTTGATTGAATGCAACTGCGAAATAAGCCACCATGGGCCCAAAGAAAGTTCCTAGTGCCAGCCCTTTGGTAAAGAAAGTGAGAAACACGATAGAATTCAAGAAAGAAATTGTAGAAAAGTACAAGTGGTGTATGTCACTATTAAAGACACATCCTCCACGACACTACCACTAGACACCGGAGTACTGCAGGGAAGTGTCCTTGGTCCCCTGCTCTTCCTCTTATACATCAATGATCTTCCCAATGTATCACAACACCTGAAACCAATACTCTTTGCTGACGACACAACTTATGTCATCTCCCACACAAACCTTGCCACGCTTAATACCATTGTTAACAAATTAATAAAAATATCAACATGGATGACAGCTAATAAACTTACACTCAACACTGATAAGACCTTCTATATTATGTTTGGCAACAGAGCAGGTGATCCACAATTAAACATTAAGATCAACACTACACCTATTGCTAAACATAATGAGGGCAAGTTCCTGGGCCTTCACCTTGACAGCAGCCTGAAATTCAGCACCCATATCCAACACATAACAAAGAAAGTGTCCAAAACTGTGGGGATCCTCTCTAAGATACGGTATTATGTACCACAATCAGCCCTACTCACACTATACTACTCACTCATCTATCCCTACCTCACATATGCCATTTATGCATGGGGATCAACAGCAATTACCCACCTAAAGCCAATAATAACCCAACAAAAAGCCGCAGTAAGAATCATCACGCAATCCAACGCTAGGCAGCACCCCCCCCCCACTCTTCAAAGACCTAAACCTACTCACATTTATAGAACCATAAATTCCAACTAAAACACTTTCTTGACAGTTGTGACAGGTTAAGTCAGGTTAAGCCTGATTCCTTTCCCTTCTATCTCTTCCCCCTTCTCCTCTTTCTCCTTTCTCCTCTGAGTTTTCTTTCTTTTCTTTTGCCTTGTATTTGTCCTTCTTTATTTTATTTTCATTTTCCCCCTCTGTGTTCTTGTCCTTACCCTATGCAGGCCGCCAGCTTCATTGCAGTGCTCCTTTCCTAGAATATGACTAACTCCACTACTACTACTACTACCACTACTACCTCCATTATTACCCCTCCACCACTTTCTTGTGCCCTCCCCTGTCTGCCTGCCTATAAATACCCCTTCTACCTGTCCTTTGTGTTAGTGTGACTTTGTAAATGGTCCAAGTCGGACCGAAACGTCGTCGTAAGCTCCTCTCTTTTTTTATATGTGCGGGTTGTGTGTGTATTGTTCCAGTCACGGTATTGTGCCTTTTTTTGTTATTTATCCTACTACTACTGCTAGTGGTAATACAAGTACTGCTAGTGGTACTACTGCTACTTATGCTACTACAACTTCAGTTAGTGGTACTACCGGTAGTGGTGTTGCTACTACTGGTAGTGATGCTACTACTACTAGTGGTGTTGCTACTACTGGTAGTGGTGCTACTACTACTAGTGGCATTATTACTACTACTACTACTCCTGCTAGTGGTATTACTACTACTACTCCTGCTAGTGGTATTACTACTACTGCTAGTGGTATTACTACTACTACAATTTTTTTTTTTTTTTTTTTTTTTAATTCATGTTAAGCGCTAAACCTATTTGGGTTATTCAGCGCAATACTTTGTGGAGGCTTGATCCTCCGTCTGCTGGGCGCGAGACAGACACGCTCTCTACTACAAGTGGTATTATTACTACTACAAGTGGTATTATTACTACTAGTGGTATTATTATTACTACTACTAGTGGTATTATTACTACTACTAGTGGCATTATTACTACTACCACTAGTGGCATTACTACTACTACTAGTGGCATTACTACTACTACTAGTGGCATTACTACTACTACTAGTGGTATTACTACTACTACTAGTGGTATTACTACTACTAGTGGTATTACTACTACTAGTGGTATTACTACTACTAGTGGTATTATTACTACTAGTGGTATTAATACTACTAGTGGTATTAATACTACTAGTGGTATTATTACTACTAGTGGTATTATTACTACTAGTGGTATTACTACTACTAGTGGTATTATTACTACTACCACTAGTGGTATTATTACTACTACCACTAGTGGTATTATTACTACTACCACTAGTGGTATTATTACTACTACCACTAGTGGTATTATTACTACTACCACTAGTGGTATTATTACTACTACCACTAGTGGTATTATTACTACTACCACTAGTGGTATTATTACTACTACCACTAGTGGCATTATTACTACTACCACTAGTGGCATTATTACTACTACCACTAGTGGCATTATTACTACTACCACTAGTGGCATTATTACTACTACCACTAGTGGCATTATTACTACTACCACTAGTGGCATTATTACTACTACCACTAGTGGCATTATTACTACTACCACTAGTGGCATTATTACTACTACCACTAGTGGCATTATTACTACTACCATATGCTATATTGGTATTATTACTACTACCACTAGTGGTATTATTACTACTACCACTAGTGGTATTATTACTACTACCACTAGTGGTATTATTACTACTACCACTAGTGGCATTATTACTACTACCACTAGTGGTATTATTACTACTACCACTAGTGGTATTATTACTACTACCACTAGTGGCATTATTACTACTACCACTAGTGGCATTATTACTACTACTACTAGTGGTGTTACTACTACTAGTGGTATTACTACTACTAGTGGTATTACTACTAGTGGTATTATTACTACTACTACTAGTGGTATTACTACTACTAGTGGTATTACTACTACTAGTGGTATTATTACTACTACTAGTGGTATTATTACTACTACTACTAGTGGTATTATTACTACTACTAGTGGTATTATTACTACTACTACTAGTGGTATTATTACTACTACTACTAGTGGTATTATTATTACTACTACTAGTGGTATTATTATTACTACTACTAGTGGTATTATTACGACTACTACTAGTGGTATTATTACTACTACTACTAGTGGTATTATTACTACTACTACTAGTGGTATTATTACTACTACTACTAGTGGCGAAACGTCTACAATAAAGATACCCAGATGTTGAACATGTGTCTAATTTTCATCTTGTCGGTATTGTATACGTACCACTCATGTACTACTAGTGGTATTACTACTACTACTAGTGGTATTACTACTACTAGTGGTATTACTACTACTAGTGGTATTACTACTACTACTAGTGGTATTACTACTACTACTAGTGGTATTACTACTACTAGTGGTATTACTACTACTAGTGGTATTACTACTACTACTAGTGGTATTACTACTACTACTACTAATGGTATTACTACTACTACTACTAATGGTATTACTACTACTACTAGTGGTATTACTACTACTACTAATGGTATTACTACTACTACTGGTGGTATTACTACTACTACTAGTGGTATTACTACTACTACTAGTGGTATTACTACTACTACTACTAATGGTATTACTACTACTATTAGTGGTATTACTATTGCCTTGCATAATAAGGAGCTTTTTATTAAGTAGTTTATATGTCAATCACTCTAATTGTATAATATACTGTCCTTCACTTTACAGAAATAAGTTTGTTTGTGCTGCTACTACTGCTAGTGGTACTCCTACTGCTGCTAGTGGTACCATTACTTTTGGCATTACTGCTAGTTGTACTATGTACTACTTTTGGTACTACTGCTAGTGGTATGACTAGTAAGTTTATTCAGGTACGAGTACACATAAACAGTTACATAAATTGTGGTACTGCTAGTGGTTCTACTACTGCTATTACTACTACAGCTGGAAGCAACCACCTTCACGTAGCTGCTCCTAGCTAATAATGTGCTAGCTTCTCTCATGGTGTGGCTGGTTTAATCATCACCAACGTCACTTACAGTGGTGATAAGAGAAAGATAAACATAGTTACCGAGGTGTGGCGGAGTGGTGACGGCAGACACTAGCTTCACTACGCTAGTAGTAGTAGTAGTAGTACTAGTAGTCTTAACACTCAAGTTAACATTTGATCCATGACGTCAACCTCACCAAAATAGTTCCAATACTCTCTATGTAACCTTGGCTTCTTTGTTTGTTTTGTAACCTAGTTAATATCGAACATACATGGCCTCTAAAGCTGTATTTTCTTCGAGTATATATGTAAACAGCTTGGTGTATTGGTTTATGAATGGGTGAGTAAATGGTAGTAAGTGTAGTGAGTGAGTTAAGGAGGTGGTTGAACGCCCACACTAGTGCCTCCTACACTCATTATGTTTAAGTAGATACACGTAAGCAAGAGAGTTACACAAATTATCATACATAAGTAAGTGTAAATTGTGTAAATTACCTAGGATTACTCAAAAAAAGTCAGTGACTTATTTCCATTGGGGTCCTTGAAGGACCCCAACTAAAAATTTAAATCACGACTTTTTTTGGGATCATCCTGGTTAATTCACACATGTTACTATATACGATAATTTGTGTAACTTATGTGTATATGTACCTAAATAAACTTATTGCTCCAGCTGCTTCCAGTACCAACTAACTTTAATTACGTACAGCTGCACAGGTTTTCGATGATTACAGTTGTCTTATTTAAATAAGTTTATGTATTTAGGTGAGGTGCACATAAGTAATGATCATACATAGTAACGTGTGTAAAATACCCAGGATAACCCCCCAAAAAAGTCAAAGTGACTTTTCCATTGGGGTCAGAGGTCTCGGACCTCTTGAACACAATAATATAATAATATCTTTATTTCTACACGTACATGTACAAGGTATACAGGCCTAGCTGACATCAATGACCTACTACTATATAGAAAGCCACTTCTTATGCAGAGCATTTCGGGCAAATTAGGTCAGTTTTGTCCCAGGATGCGACCTACACCAGTCTAGTAACACCCAGGTACCCATTTTATACCGATGGGTAAACATGGACAGCAGGTGTCTTATGGAAACTTGTCCTAATATCCAGCGGTACCGGAGAATCGAACTCTGGACCTCAGTGTATGAACTGAGTGCGGTAGCTATCCAGCTACGGGACACCTAATTGTCCTCAAAGATTTAAGTTATACCATGATTTACCTGATTTGCCTGATTTACTCCAATATTGGAGCAAACCTAGTATTAAGTCTGCCCGAAATGTCTAGCATGCCCAGGCATGCTTGTCATGCTAACGGCCATCTTTGTAATTATAGTCCTTAAAATGTAAAACACACATTGTAATTTTTACAGAGAAATATATCAATTTGAATTTCAATTTGAATGAATTAAGGAATGATCCTAGACTTCACCTTACAAAATAGACAAAGCAAATGCGATAGTAATTATGGACAAGGTACATTATAATGGAAAAAATGAACATGTTATTAGAGTGGTGAAAGTTTATAAACTAAGGAGAAGGAAGTTAGGGTGAGATATAAGCAACTTTTGGCAGAAAGATGGACTAGTGCAAGTATGAGTATTGTGGGGGGGGGTTGAAGAGGGATGGGATAGTTTTAAAAATGCAGTATTGGAATGTGGGTCAGAAGTTTGTGGCTATAGGAGGGTGGGTGCTGAAGGAAATAGGAGTGATTGGTGGAATGATGAGATAAAGGGTGCGATAAAAGAGAAAAATGTAGCTTATGAGAGGTTTTTACAAAGCAGAAGTGATATAAGAAGGGCAGAGTATATGGAGAGTAAAAGAAAGGTGAAGAGAGTGGTGAGAGAGTACAAAAGGAGAGCAAATGATAGAGTGGGAGAGGCACTGTCAAGAAATTTTGCTGAGAATGAAAAAAAAATTGGAGATAAACAAATTAAGAAAGCCTAGGGAACTAATGGATTTGTCAGTTATTATTATTATAATCAAATAGAATTATTATTATAATCAAATAGAAGCGCTAAACCACAGGGGTTATACAGCGCTGCAGGTTATTGCAGGATGCAGGGAGAATGGGTTGTAAGAGGGAGATGAATGATTAGTAGGGTATGGAGTACAGCAGGATGGTGGATAGTGCAGGGATAGAGGGTAGCAAGAGATAATCAAATAGAAGCGCTAAACCACAGGGGTCATACAGCGCAGATTAGTCAGTTAAAAACAGAGTAAGGGAGTTAGTAGATGGGGAGTTGGAGGTCTTGGGAAGATGGCGGGAATATTTTGAGGAACTTTTTTAAACATGTATAATTGTACAATGTCTAAATAAAGTATTATTATTAAATGTTGAAGAGAGGGAGGCAGTAATTTCATGCACTGGCCAGGGAGGTATATTATTATAATCAAATAGAAGCGCTAAACCACAGGGGCAGGGAGGTATAACAACCTTTAGGAGTGAGAAGAGCCGGATGTGAATGTGCAGGAGGTGCGTGAGGCATTACGTATAATGAAAGGGGATAAAGCAGCTGGAACTGATGGGATCATGACAGAAATGTTAAAAGTAGGGGGATACGTATAGTGTTGGAGTGGTTGGTATTTTTGTTCAATAAATGTATGAAAGAGGGAAGGTACCTAGGGATTGGCAGAGAGCGTGTATAGTTCCTTTATATAAAGAGAAGTGGGACAAAAGAGTAAACCAGGTAAAGTGTATGGTTGGGTTATTATTGAAAGAATTAGAGTTAAGACAGAGAGCAGAATTGCAGATGAACAAGAAGGCTTTAGAATGGGTAGGGTATGTGTAGATCAGGTGTTTACATTGAAGCATATATGTGAACAGTATTTAGATAAAGGTAGGGAATTTTTCATTACATTTATGGATTTAGAAAAGGCATATGATAGTGAATAGGGGAGCAATGTAGCAGATGTTGCAAGTGTATGGAATAGGTAGTTACTAAATGCTGTAAAGAGTTTTTATGAGGATAGTGAGGCTCAGGTTAGGGTGTGTAGGAGAGAGGGAGATTACTTCCCAGTAAAAGTAGGTCTTAGATGGGGATGTGTAATGTCACCATGGTTGTTTAACATATTTATAGGTGGGGTGGTAAAAGAAGTAAATGCTAGGGTGTTGGGGAGAGGGGTGGGATTAAGTTATGGGGAATCAAATACAAAATGGGAGTTGACACAGTTACTGTGTTAACTACCATTTTGTGGGATTCTAAAGAAAAGTTCCAAAGGTCAGTGGACAAGTTTGGGAGGGTGTGTAAAGGTAGAAAGTTTAAAGTAAATATAGATAAGAATAAGGTGATGAGGGTATAAAGGATTTAAATAAAGAAAAATTGGCTATCACATTGGAGGGAGGGAGTATGGAAGTAGTGAATGTTTTCAGATACGTATTTTGGAGTTGACTTGTCAGCGGCTGGGTTTATGAAAGATGAGGTAAACCATAGAACTGATGAAGAAAAAAAGGTGAGTTGTGCATTGAGGTATCTGTGGAGACAAAGAACATTATCCATGGAGGCAAAAAAGGGAATGTACGAGAGCTTAGTGGTACCAACACTCTTATATGGGTGTGAAGCACGGGTTGTAAATGCTGCAGTGATGAGGCGGCTGGAGGCAGTGGAGATGTCATGTCTAAGGGCAGTGTGTGGTGTAAAAATTATGCAGAGAATTTGTAGTGTGGAAATTAGGAGGTGTGGAGTTACTAAAAGTATTAGTCAGAGGGCTGAAGAGGGGCTGTTGAGATGGTTTGCTCATTTAGAGAGAATGGAACAAAGTACTACAGTGGTACCTCTAGTTACGAGCTTAATTCATTCCAGAAGGCTGTTCAAGTGCCGATACCGAACGAATTTATTCCCATAAGGAATAGTGTAAATTAGATTAATCCGTTTTAGACCCCAAAAATACACTTACAAAAGCACTTACATAAATACACTTACACAATTGTTCGAGTTGGGAGCTGCTCGTATGCAGAGGTACCACTGTAGAATGAATTGGAGAGCGTATAAATCTATTGGGGGAAGGAAGGCAGGGTAGGGGGTCATCCCTGAAAAGGTTGGAGGAAGGGAGTAAAGAAGGTTTTGTTATTATTATTATTATCAAAAGAAGCACTAAACCACAAGGGTAGAAGGTTTTGTTGGCGAGGGGCTTGGACTTCTAGTAAGCATGCATGAGCGTGCTAGATAGGAGTGAATGGAGACAAATGGTTTTTGGGACCTGACAAGCTGTTGGAGTATAAGCAGGGTAATATTTTGTGAAGGGATTCAGGGAAACTGGTTAGCCGGACTTGAGTCCTGGAAATGGGAAGTATACAATGCCTACACTTTAAAGGTGGGGTTTAGGAAATTGGCAGTTTGGAGGGACATCTAAACTGTTGTATCTGAGTGCCTCTGCAAAGACTGATTATGTATGAGTTTGGGTTTTTCTTTCCTTTTGGGTCACCCTGCCTCGGTGGGAAACGGCCGATGTGTTAAAAAAAAAAATATATACAGTGGTCCCTCGGTTTTCGTGCATCTCCAAACTCGAACATTTATGTAAGTGTATTTTCATAAGTGCTGTTGCAAGTGTAGTTTTGGGGGTCTGAAATAGACTAACCTACATGACATTATTTCTTAAGTAAGTAAATTCGTTCGGTAATGGCACTTGAGCAGCATTCTGGAATGAATTTTCGGCGAAAACCGAGGGACCACTGTATATACAGTGGACCCCTGGTTTACGTACTGCTCAAAACTCAACCCATTATGTAAGTGTATTTTTGTAAGTGCTTTTGTAAGTGTATTTTTGGAGGTCTAAAAGGACTAATATAATTTACATTATTCCTTATGGGAATAAATTCGTTCGGTAACGGCACTCGAACAGCATTCTGGAACGAATTATGGCTGTTAACCGGGGGTTCACTGTATATACTATATATATACGTATACATATCATGCAACCATACCCAATTATTTGGCTCTCCGAGCTTCCAGGTTCAGTAGTGATGCAAGACCAGGCACCTTTGAGCATATTATTATTATAATCAAAACTAAGCGCTAAACCCAAAAGGGTCATACAGCGCTGCTTGAGCATATTATTACAATCAAAATTAAGTTCCTTTGAGCATGCAATGTACTACTGACAAGCATGCCCACAAGCCATCTAGTGCAACTGCTTTCAATCACCGATAATATTCTAGATGATGATCTCAACCTTTTCCCCATAAATGTATTCATTAATGTATTACCATATTAATAATTATATTTATCACCCTGCCTCAGTGGGATATGGATGGTTTGTTGGAAAAAAAAAAATTGGAAGCATTAAACTCAAAGTCAAATGGTAGACAATCAGGCTTCATCCACAAAAAGGAAGCACATCACAAATGTACCTTCCTTGAGGAGCCCTAAATATAATAAATAATAATAATAACAATTACAGGAATACCACTAAGAACCAGCTACCACTAAAGTGCTGAATCAGTACCATACAGTAGTGGTAGTCAGGAAAAAATGCAACCCCTCATGTACCATTAATTAAGTAGTGAAATGTGAAGTGTGCAGATAAATATTTAAGTTCAATGTCTGGAACACATCTAGGTAGTAGGTTGGTAGACAGCAACTGCCCAGGGAGGTACTACCATCCTGCCAAGCGAGTGTACAAAGAAAGCCTTCAATTGTTTTACATGATGGTAGGATTGCTGGTGTCTTTTTTCTGTCTCATAAACATGCAAGATTTCAGGTATGTCTTGTTACTTCTACTTACACTTAGGTCACACTCCACATTCATGTACAAGCATATATATACACACCCCTCTGGGTTTTCTTCTATTTTCTTACTAGTTCTTGTTCTTATTTCCTCTTATCTCCATGGGGAAGTGGAACAGAATTCTTCCTCCGTAAGCCATGCGTGTCGTAAGAGGTGACTAAAATGCCGGGAACATGGGGCTAGTAACCCCTTCTCCTGTATATATTACTAAATGTAAAAGGAGAAACTTTAGTTTTTCCTTTTGGGCCACCCCGCTTCGGTGGGAAACGGTCGACGTGTTGAAAGAAGTCTGGAACACAATGTCTTCTGAAGATATTACTTGGTATGAAATGTTTAGGACACTTAAAGGTGATGAATCAAAGCTCTTATCACAGGTCCAATTTCTTAGGTTAAAACCCACCTCTCACCAGCATCAAGGAACCTCTCTTGAGGGAACAATTTAAGCCTCATAAAGTATAACATGATGTAGATATGGTAGTTATGTGGATGACAGCACAGCACAGGTATGTAACAGTATATTACTGGGTATAATTACGTGTATTAACATTATTGAGAGTGTGCTAAAACGGGGTAAAGTGGAGGGGATTAAACAAGAGCCATACTGGGAAGTAATCAGGTTTGGTATGAGGAAGGGGAGGGTACTGCAACTCCACTTCCTTGGATCAAGAGCCCTTCACCAGCATCAAGGCACATCCCTTGAAAGAAGAGGCATTCAAGGAAAAGTAAATGATACAAGGGTCTCTAGGCATAGATTGAATGGAAGTATTAAAGAGGGGCATTAGTTAATAGTAACTGTTTTACTATCACAATAATTCCAAAGATCATGAAAGTTTATGGAAGCAAACAAGATTACAGACAATGACTATCTCAATAATTTCACAATGAAATGACATTAGACTGCAAACAGGCTTTTAACCGAGGATGGCAAAAGTGCCTTATAACACAAATGGAATCACTGATGTTGAAAGTCCAGTTAGGAAAGCGATCAAGAAGTGTAGAGCAGGTCCAAGTCTGATGGGATACCTGGAATGGTTAAACTGGTAGGGGCATCCAAGGAGAGTTCATTTGACTTGTTTGATGTAAGACTCCAAGGAGGATGCACAGGATGGGTGCAGTAGCTGCCACACAACTAAAGAGACCTAGGGAAGCTAATAAGTCACAGAAGCATGCTGCCAACCGAGTGATGGCTCAGTTGACAATGCACTCAGCTCGCATACTAAGCGTCCTCTGCGGTTCAATCCCTGGCATGGGTTGAAATGTTGGGCATGCTTCCTTATACCTAATGCCCATGTTCAGTTAGCAGTAAGTAGATACAGTGGAAAATAGGCTTTCGTTTGCCCTGGTTTTTGTCGAATTCAGTTTTCGACGACTTTTTTCGTCAAAATTTTGTCCCAGTTTTCGTTCATCACCTCGGTTTTCATCCGCCATACCGAACGTGTCCGTCTGCCCGTGCCCACACAAAGCATCCCACGCACGCGTTCTGAGTCAGTCTGGCTTTGTTTCTCGTTGAGTGAACATTACCCTGCGAGTTCATCCGAAACATTTCGTAATAATCCATTGTTTTTTGTGCTTGTTTATTGAGTGCAACTGCTAAATAAGCCACCAAGGGGCCAAAGAAAGTTCAAATTTCCAGCCCTTTGATAAAGAAGGAGAGATACATGATAGAATTCAAGAAAGAACTCGTAGCAAAGTATGAAAGTGGAAGAGTTGGTGGACAACCACAGGGAAGAGCTAACCACTGAAGAGCTGCAAGACCTTCAACTGGAACAGCAACAGACTGCAGCTGAGGGAATTGCTTCAGAGGAGGAAGAGAGAGGGGAGAATGTGCCTTCTTCAGTGATTAAGGACATGTGTGCAAAGTGGAATGAGTTGCAAAGTTTTGTGGAGAAATATCACCCTAACAAAGCTGTTCAATGACAATGCCTTGTCCCATTTTAGGCAAATCTTAAAGAGATGCCAGAAACAGACCTCTCTGGACAGATTTTTTGTGCGACAGGGGTCCAGTGACTCTCAAGCTTGTCCTAGTGCCAGCAGAAGACAAAGAAGGGAAGTAATCCCGGATAAGGCCATGATACCTGAAGTCCTTATGGAAGGGGATTTCCCTTCCAACCAATAACCTCTCCTCCTCCCTCTCCCGTCCTCGCTTCTTCCATATGCCAACAAGAGTCTTCAATAAAGGTAAAAGTGATATTAAATGTTCATTTATCCATTTCATTAGTCATTTATATTTATCATTGTTTTCTGTATGTAAAACAATATTCTTTATAAAATGTATTTTTTGTTAATACATTTGGGTGTCTGGAATGGATTAATTGGATTTACATTATTTCTTATGGGAAATATTGCTTCAGCTTTCGTCTAATTCAGTTTTCATCAGACTTTCTGGAACTAATTAATGGCGAAAACTGAGGTTCCACTGTAGCTCTTAGCCTGTAAAAAAAAATAAATAAAAAAGGATGAGAAGTTGGCATTAATGGGCAAGGCAGAATATCTGAAACAGACAGAGGCTGAAGAAGCTGCATCACTGGTGAGTACCTGATAACATTTGTGTATAGGATTAACTGAGGATGGCTCTGCATGTCCAAGTCGTCAGGTGATGGGTGTGTAAGTCAGGTGGTAGCCAGTCATTTTGAGGGAGGAGTCAGTTTTGCCTATACATACAGTGGAACCTTGGTTTTCGTATGCCCTAGTTTGTATGTAAAACTATGGATATTCTCTCTAAAATGTATTTTTTGTTAATATTTCCCATAAGAAATAATGTAAATACAATTAATCCATTCCAGACACCCAAAAATATAAAAAAAATACATTTTATAGAGAATAACTATAGTTTTACATACAAACTAGGGCACACAAAAACCGAGGTTTCACTGTACATCGTATTCTCCCTCCCCTTTACATGAGATTCATGTTTATAAAGATGGGATACTGAATTCTTATTATACTATTCACAAATATGGTAAACTCATACGAGTCATTCTGCATTGTCAAAGCACTGGAATAAGAGGGACATTGCTTAGAACAATTAGTGTAAGGTGAGGAGCACTAACAGGGGTTAATATTATATGTAGCATTGCAGATGGAGTATTTAGAGGGTTACTGGACGACTACTGACAAAAAGCACTATACAAGGAAGGGCCAGCAGCTTCATCTGCAGTAAATTTATAGGGGACTGAGCACAGGTGAAATTTATAAAAAAAAATAAAAGTGCATCGGAAGTGACTTGAGAAAGTCTTTTGCAAAAATGCATTAAAATTGCATAGTACAGTACAGAAAAGTATAGAGAAAACAAGTCATGTTTAAGGAAACCATGCAAGTACAAATATTTTTTTTAACACATCACCTGTATTCCACCGAGGCAGGGTGACCCAAAAAGAAAGAAAAAAAATTTTCATCATCATTCAACACTTTCACCATCACTCATACATAATCACTGCCTTTGCAGAGGCACTCAGATACAACAGTTTAGACGTCCCTCCAAACTGCTAATATCCCAAACACTTCTTTAAAGTGTAGGCATTGTACTACCCATTTCCAGGACTCAAGTCTGGCTAACCAGTTTCCCTGAATCCACTCCAACAGCTCGTCAGGTTCCAAAAATCATTCATCTCCATTCACTCCTATTTAACATGCTCATGCACGCTTGCTGGAAGTCCAAGCCCCTCATCCACAAAACCACCTTTACCCCCTCCCTCCAACCTTTTTGAAGATGACCCCTACTCCGCCTTCCTTCCCCTACAAATATATATGCTCTCCAAGTCATTCTACTTTGTTCCATTCTCTCTAAATGACCAAACCACCTCAACAACCCCTCTTCAAGCCTCTGACTTGTACTTTTAGTAACTCCACATCACCTCCTAATTTCCACACTCCAAATTCTCTGCATAATTTACACCACACCTTGCCCTTAGACAGGACATCTCCACTGCCTCAAGCCATCTCTTCGCTGAAGCATTTACAACCCATGCTTCACACCCATATAAATGTGTTGGTACCACAATACTTTTGTACATTTCCTTCTTTGCCTCCATAAATAACATTTTTGTCTCCACAGATACCTCAACACACCGCTCACCTTTTTTTCCTTCATCAGTTCTATGGTTAACCTCATCCTTCATAAACCCATCTGCTGACAGGTCAACTCCCAAATACGTATAGTGGACCCCCGGTTTACGATAGTCTCCAAACTCACCCTTTTATGTAAGTTTATTTTTGTAAGTGTATTTTTGGGGGGTCTAAAAGGACTAATCTAATTTACATTATTCCTTATGGTAATAAATTTGTTCAGTAATGGCACTTGAACAGCATTCTTGAAAGAAAAAATGATGTAATCCAGGGGTCCATTTTTTTTTTTTTTTTTCAACAAGTCGGCCGTCTCCCACCGAGGCAGGGTGACCCAAAAAGAAAGAAAATCCCCAAAAAGAAAATACTTTCATCACCATTCAACACTTTCACCACACTCATACATAATCACTGTCTTTGCAGAGGAGCTCAGATACGACAGCTGAGAAAAGTCCCTCCCATCTGTCACTATCTCAGACCCCTCCTTTAAAGTGCAGGCATTGTACTTCCCATTTCCAGGACTCAAGTCCAATTAAATCAATTAACTGGTTTCCCTGAATCCCTTCACAAAATGTTACCCTGCTCACACTCCAACAGATCGTCATGTCCCAAAAACCATTCGTCTCCATTCACTCCTATCTAACACGCTCACACATGCTTCCTGGAAGTCCAAGCCCCTCGCCCACAAAACCTCCTTTACCCCTTCCCTCCAACCTTTTCTAGGACGACCCCTACCCCGCCTTCCTTCCCCTACAGATTTATACGCTCTCCAAGTCATTCTACTTTGATCCATTCTCTCTAAATGACCAAACCACCTCAACAACCCCTCTTCAGCCCTCTGACAAATACTTTTAGTAACTCCACACCTTCTCCTAATTTCCACATTCCGAATTTTCTGCATAATATTTACACCACACATTGCCCTTAGACAGGACATCTCCACTGCCTCCAGCCTCCTCCTCGCTGCAGCATTTGCAACCCATGCTTCACACCCATATAAGAGTGTTGGTACCACTATACTTTCATACATTCCCTTCTTTGCCTCCATGGATAACGTTTTTTGTCTCCACAGATACCTCAATGCACCACTCACCTTTTTCCTTCATCAATTCTATGGTTAACCTCATCCTTCATAAACCCATCCGCTGACACGTCAACTCCCAAATATCTGAAAACATTTACTTCTTCCATAATCCCTCTCTCCAATGTGATATCCAATTTTTTTTTATTTAAATCGTTTGATACCCTCATCACCTTACTCTTATCTATGTTCACTTTTAACTTTCTACCTTTACACACTCTCCCAAACTCGTCCACTAACCTTTGCAACTTTTCTTTAGAATCTCCCATAAGCACAGTATCATCAGCAAAAAGTAACTGTGTCAACTCCCATTTGCATTTAATTCTCCATAATTTAATCCCACCCCTCTCCCCAACACCCTAGCATTTACTTCTTTTACAACCCCATCTATAAATATATTAAACAACCATGGTGACATTACACATCCCTGTCTAAGACCTACTTTTACCGGGAAGTAATCTCCCTCTCTCCTACACACCCTAACCTGAGCCTCACTATCCTCATAAAAACTCTTTACAGCCTTCAGTAACTTACTACCTATTCCATACACTTGCAACATTTGCCACATTGCTCCCCTATCCACTCTATCATATGCCTTTTCTAAATCCATAAATGCAATAAAAACTTCTCTACCTTTATCTAAGTACTGTTCACATATATGCTTCACTGTAAACACTTGATCTACACATCCCTACCCACTCTAAAGCCTCCTTGCTCATCTGCAATCCTACTCTCTGTCTTACCTCTAATTCTTTCAATAATAACCCTGCCATACACTTTACCTGGTATACTCAGTAAACTTATTCCCCTATAATTTTTACACTCTCTTTTATCCCCCTTCCCTTTATATAAAGGAACTATACATGCTCTCTGCCAATCCCTAGGTACCTTCCCTCTTTCATACATTTATTAAACAAAAATACCAACCACTCCAGCACTATATCCCCCCCTGCTTTTAACATTTCTGTCATGATTCCGTCAATTCCAGCTGCTTTACCCCCTTTCATTCTACGTAATGCCTCACGCACCTCCCCCACACTCACATCCTGCTCTTCTTCACTCCTAAACGATGTTGTACCTCCCTGGCCAGTACATGAAATTACCGCCTCCCTTTTTTCATCGACATTTAAAAGTTCCTCAAAATATTCCCGCCATCTACCCAATACCTCCAGCTCCCCATCTACTAACTCCCTACTCTGTTTTTAACTGACAAATCCATTCGTTCCCTAGGCTTTCTTACCTTGTTTATCTCACTCCAAAATTTTTTCTTGTTTTCAGCAAAATTTCTTGACAGAGCCTCTCCCATTCTTTCATCCGCTCTTCTTTTGCACTCTCTCACCACTCTCTTCACCTTTCTTTTACTTTCCATATACTCTGCTCTTCTATTAACACTTCTGTTTTGTAAAAACCTCTCATAAGCTACCTTTTTCTCTTTTATCACACCCTTTACTTCTTCATTCCACCACTCACTCCTCTTTCCTCCTGCACCCACCCTCCTATAGCCACAAACTTCTGCCCCACATTCTAATACTGCATTTTTAAAACTATCCCAACTCTCTTCAACCCCCCCACTACTCCTACTTGCACTAGCCCACCTTTCTGCCAATAGTTGCTTATATCTCACCCTAACTTCCTCCTCCCTTAGTTTATACACTTTTACCGCTCTCTCTTACTTGCTGTTGCCATTTTCTTTTTGTCCCATCTACCTTTTACTGTCTCTAATGTGATATCCAATTTTTCTTTATCTAAATCGTTTGATACCCTCATCACCTTACTGTTATCTATGTTCACTTTCAACTTTCTACCTTTACACACCCTCCCAAACTCGTCCACTAACCTTTGCAACTTTTCTTTAGAATCTCCCAAAAGCACAGTATCATCAGCAAAAAGTAACTGTCAACTCCCATTTTGTATTTGATTCCCCATAATTTAATCCCACCCTTCTCCCCAACACCCTAGCATTTACTTCTTTTACAACCCCATCTATAAATACAGTATATTAAACAACCATAGTGACATTGCACATACCTGTCTAAGATCTACTTTTACCGAGAAGTAATCTCCCTCTCTCCTACACACCCTAACCTGAGCCTCATTATCCTCATAAAAACTCTTTAAAGCATTTAGTAACTTACTACCTATTCCATACACTTGCAACATCTGCCACATTGCTCCCCTATCCACTCTTATCATATGCCTTTTCTAAATCCATAAATGCAATGAAAACGTCCCTACCTTTATCTAAATACTGTTCATATATGTAGTGAGAAAATAACATGCATGTTGAGGGAAACTTTTAGAAATAAGTAGTACAGAGGAACCTTGGCACTCGAACTTAATTGGTTTCAGAAAGCTGTTTGAGTGCCGATCTGTTGAGTACAAAACAAATTTTTCTCAAACAATTTTCTGTTTGGTTGGCTGTTATCACTAACCCTCTTAGGCCCCATGGTGACTTATTTATACAAATATAAAAAAGAACACCAAAAAATATGAAGAAACACGAAAGTTTACAGTGAAGTTCTGGAAGGTCGTGTTTGTTTGGTAGAGTGCCGAGCAAACTGTTGACTACTGAGCGATTTGTTTACCGAATAAAGCGTTTGAATACCGAAATGTTAGAGTACTGAGTTTTTTGAGTATCGAGGTTCCATTGTACAGTGGATTATTATTGTATTATATTCAAAAGAAGCGCTAAACCACAAGGGTCATACAGTGCAGCGGGGCAGGGGAGTATGCAGGGAGAATGGGTAGTAAGAGGGAGAGGGATGATTAGGAGGGTATGGAGCACAGCGGGGTAATGGATAGTGCAGGGATTGAGGGTAGTAAGAGATTGAGGTAGCAGGGACTGAGGGGAGAGCTAAAAGTAAAATCGTCAGAGTTTGTGTAGTAAATCAGTTGCTGTCAAAAAGTCAATGAGAGTCAGGATTGATGGCGGATCCATCAGCACGAAGGGAAGGTAAAGTAAGGGCAGCAGAGCCAAGACGACGTTGGAGGTAAATTCTGCGTGCTCGTTGATAGAGTGGACAGTCCAACAGAATGTGGTGAACAGACACTGGAACCTGACAATGCTCACAGAGAGGGACAGGGAGCCTCTCCATGAGATACCCGTGAGTAAGACGAGTGTGGCCGATGCGAAGACGGGAGAGAGTAGTCTCCCACTCTCAACATTGGTGACAAGAAGAAGGCCAGAAACCTATACTCGGTTTAATAGAATGAAGTTTGTTATGTAGCAGGTCAGACCAACATTGTTGCCAACGGGTGCGAAGGTGTGTAGCAATGACAGCAAAATAGTCCGTAAATGGAACACCTCTATATGAAACCCGCGCAGCAGTGTCTGCCTGTTCGTTGCCCTGTACGTCAACATGAGGAGGGACCCAACAAAAAACAATATCTTTGTGTTTGCTAGAGATATGTCGTAACCAAAGCTGGATACGAAGAACTAGGGGGTGTGTATCAAATTTTCGGATAGCCTGTAAGGCACTAAGGGAGTCTGAAACAACCACAAATGGTGACACAGGCATAGATGCAATACGGATAAGTACCACAAGAATGGCATACAATTCAGCCGTAAATATGCTAGCCGAGGATAATAGATGCCCTCACACGATGCTGTCCGGAAACACTGCTGCGAATCCGACGCCGTCAGAAGACTTAGAACCATCGGAGTACACTGCAATGGCATGGGAATGAGAGCGAAAGTGGTATAGAAAAAGAGAGCAAGAAGCCGCCGTAATTAGTTGGGCTTTCGCGCAAGGCAGAGGAGAAGAACAGACACAGACAACAGGAACTTCCCAAGAGGGTAGTGGAAAGGGAGATGCCACATGAACATAGAAAGGTGGTAGCTGAAGGGAAGACAAGAGTGAATGTAGACGAAGAGAAAAGGGACGAAGTAAACAGGGTCGACGAACAAATAAAGAGTGTCTACTAACATCTGTGACAATCCTATACATGGAAGGATTGCGGAGGTCATGAGAGCAAACATAATAGGAAGGCAATGTGCATCACGACGATCGGACAAGGATGGAATGTTCGTTTCCACATAGAGGCTCTCAACCGGGAAGAACGAAAAGCACCAAGGCATAAACGCAATCCCTGGTGATGGAAAGAGTAGCAGGGGAGGCCGCTGAATATAACTGGTCACCATAATCGAGTTTCGATAGAATTAGGGCTGAATGCAGGCGAAGGAGAGTTCTACGATCAGCCCCCTGAAAGATGTGCTAGGGTTTTAAGGAGGTTCAGCCGGCTATGACAAGTTGCCTTCAGAGAGGTAATGCGAGGTTTCCAGGACAATCGACGGTCAAACAGGAGGCCGAGAAACCTGACTGTATCACGTTTTGGGATACGCAAGCCATATTGGTACAATGGATGATCAGACACAACTGAACGTCTAGTAAACGTAATTTGGTGAGTTTTGCTACTAGAAAATTTAAACCCGTGAGTGGTGGCCCAATCGGAAACACGGTTGACGGCATGCTGGAGGGAAACTGCAATGAGGTGACAGTCAGCGCCCGCACATGCTATAGCAAAGTCATCAACATAAAGGGATGACCAAATATTGGATGGGAGAACAGATGCCAGATTGTTTATAGCAAGGAGAAAGAGTGTTGTGCTCAGAACACATCCCTGGGGCACACCTTCTGCTTGGACAAACTCCGGGGAAAGCATATTACTAACCCGGACACGGAAATGTCTTTCAGTTAAGAAGGCCTTAAGGAAAAATGGTAGATTGCCTCGGAGGCCTAAGGAGTGGGCCTGAGCCAAGATATTATACCTCCAAGTTGTGTCATAAGCCTTCTCAAGATCAAAAAAGATGGCGATAACTGGGTGGTTATTAGCAAAGGCATTACGAACATACGTATCCAAGCGCAGTAAGGGGTCAATGGCAGAACGGCCCTTACGAAAGCCATATTGACTAGTGGAGAGACTACTGTGCGTCTCTAAATACCACATCAAACGTCTATTAACTAGACGTTCCATCACTTTGGAAACTGCACTGGTAAGAGCGATGGGACGGTAGTGGGAGGTATCATGTCCCGTAGTACCCGGTTTGCGAAAAGGGAGAACAATAGCAGACTTCTACAGCTGGGGAAGAACTCCTTGCGACTATATAAGATTAAAGAGTCGTAAGAGGACTGCAAGGGCTGACTGATGTAAATGCTGTAGCATACGAATATGTATGCCATCTGGCCCAGCTGCCGATGATCGGCAAGAGGAGTGTGTTGCCTCCAGTTCTTGAAGGGTAAAAGACACATTATAAGATTCTTCTCTAAGAGAAGAAAAATCTAAGGGCTTTAACTCGCTGGCAGACTTAGAAGAAAGGAACGAGGGGCATAGATGGAGCCCCTGAGAAATGCGGACCAGATGATTACCAATTTCAGTGGCAACGGCAAGAGGGTGTGCTATATCGACACCGGCAACCCGAAGAACAGGAGCTGAGTCGGGGGAGAATTTACCACTCAGTTTCCGCACTTTCTTCCAGACCGCACTCATCGAGGAAGCCAAAGTGACGGTAGAAACGTAATCCCGCCAGCAAGTGCGTTTAGCGTCACGTATGACACGGCGAGCAATTGCTCTCCTTTGCTTAAAATCAAGGAGATCTCTCTGTGGTTCTGTTATACCAGTACCTGCCCCACACAGCGCGTTTCAAACGTACTGCCCAAGCACAAGCAGAAGACCACCAAGGCATGCACTTCTGAGAATGCTTGACTGAGGTTTGGGGATAGAATGTAAAGCTGCGGTTTAGACAGAGGACGAAAAGAGATGTAAAACCTCACCAATGGAGGACGAGGAAGGAGCCTCATGAAAAGCAGTAAGATGTGCATAAAGGTCCCAATTCGCCCGGTCAAATTGCCAGCGTGGGCTACGAGGAGGTGGAGAATACGAAGGAGACATAAGGATGATTGGAAAATGATCGCTGTCATGTAAGTCCGGGAGGACAGACCAGGTGAAGTCGAGGACAGTTGAGGAAGAGCAGATGGAGAGATCGATGCAAGAGAAAGAATGAGTTCGAGGATCAAAATGGGTGGGAGTACCCATATTTAAAACATGGAGGGGGAGAGAAGCAAGAAATGCCTCCAAATGAATGCCCCGGGGGAGTCACAGTGCGACCCCCCAGAGAAAATGGTGTGCGTTAAAATCGCCAAGTAACAGAAGGGGTGGCGGCAAGGAAGAAACCAGAAAAGCAACATCTGGGATAGACAATGCCCGAGAAGGGAAGAGATACAAGGAACAGAGTGTATACCACTTATTCAAGTGGATACGGGCTGCAGTGTAATGTAGAGAAGAATGAACGAAGAGCTGACGGTATGGAATACCAGTGCGTATAAGAAGAGCACTTTCGTTAAAGGTTCCATCGGAAAAAGGATCCGATGAATATAATAAATCATAGCCTGAAAAGGGACGGATAACAGCGGAGTGTAATTTGGTTTCTTGTAAACAGCAACACCTGAAGCTCACCCCAGTTACCCCTGAGGCCTCGGATATTCCACTGCAAATAAGCCATGATTTATGAAGAGAAAGATACAAGTCGAAGGTAGAGGTATCTATGGACTAATAGGATTAGAAAAGTCCATGTTTGGAGGCAGCGGAAGACTTGTAAGAAGCGAAGGATAGGAATGCTGTGAATGAAGGAGGGGTGTAGACGGAGATGAGGTAGGAGGAGGAACCGGAGGTGGAGCGGTGTCCATCAACGTTCCAGTCTCCATAATATATTCTGCGATAGCTTCCAGCGTTTCAGAAGACAGATGCAGGATGGCTGACCACATTAGAGATGAAAGGAGGAGGGGGATGAGCAACAATCGAGGAGACTATGGACTGTAGGGGGTGAGGAAATGGAAGAGGAAACTGTTGAAGGAGTTTGGGAGGGGACAGGAGTGGAAGCGACCTGGGAAGGGGCAGTAGAGGAAGAAGCTTGGGAGGGGACAGGATGAAGGTATTGAACGAGGAGGAGGATGAACCTCCACACACATTACAGAACTATAGTTGGAGGTGAAGAACCAGGCAAAGAAACTGGGAAGGAAAAATGTGCAGGTTGGAGAAGTGAAGGAGGGGTGAGAGGAGAGTTTAAGGCTGCAGTTAGAATGATAACAAATTCACACTCCAGACAACATACTCCACCAATATTCAAAAATCTAAACTTACTCACCATACAAGACATCCATCACTCATTTACATAGACATGCCTATTTCTACATTACATAGAACACTAAATGCAAATATTAACCCACCAATCAAACTTCTCCTTACCAACCTTAACAGGACACATGACCATAACACTAGACACAGATCACTCCTCGATGTTACCCATGTCCATCTAACACTATGCAAAAACTCAATGCACATAAAAGGCCCAAAAATTTGGAACTCATTACCTGTGATTGCCAAAGAAACCCTGCCTGTACCTCAATTCAAAACACTGCTAAAAAACCACCTTCTCACCCAAACCTAAGTGCACAATATCTAACATTCCCAACAAAGTTGATTAATCACTTAATTGTAAAAACCTGTTATAAATAATGCATACTGAGCTAACTCTGTTTTTATAACATTAACAAATAAAATAATTCACTCTCTTGTACTCTGTGTTACTTATATAATGACCATATATGTAAACTGTAATTGCAATACAACTATGTAATTGTTTTAATTTATTTGATCTGATTCAATTAATTGCATTGCTGCAATTCATAAATTATTATGTTCAACTTAAATTCAAATTTTACAACTTAAATACACAATTATACTTATTTTGTAAATTGTCAACCATAATCTTTTACCATGTAGTCTACTGTTAATTAATATTAAGAATGCCCACAATGCTCAGCATATTAGGGGCTTTTGGCATGTACACCTCATTTATACCTAACTACTATGTAATACAACATTGTATCATGTCTAAAATAAAAATTATTATTATTATTATTATTATTTGACTGTCAGAGGCCCCTCTTTGAAACTGTCATTCTATGTTGGGAAATATTCGAAAAAAAAAAAAAAAAATTCTTATCAAAATGTTAAGATTATTTTTCTGATTGTTTAAATCCCCAAAAAATTCTTTTGTGATCAGTACTTACCGAAATATAGAGGCGTAAAGTTGGCAAAAAATGAGCTGCGTATGGCAACAGCGGCGAATGCCGCTCACCCGGTAAACTTTGGTTTACTTCCTTTCGTAGGTTTCTTGTTTTTTTCACTATTTTATTTTTTTACGTAACTTATGTGACCTGTGAGACCAAAGTAAGGTGCAATGTATATATATACACTCGTATGCAACACAATAATCGCACAAACATTAGTATCATTATATTGTTTACAAAACTTGTTTACACCAACCAACAGTACAATACAGTGGTCCCTCGGTTATCGTGCATCTCCAAACTCGAACATTTATGTAAGTGTATTTTCGTAAGTGCTGTTGCAAGTGTATTTTTGGGGGTCTGAAATAGACTAACCTACGTGACATTATTTCTTAAGGAAGTAAATTCGTTTGGTAATGGCACTTGAGCAGCATTCTGGAACGAATTTTCGGCGAAAACCGAGGGACGACTGTACAGGGGTATTGGAAGTGTCCGAAGAGTGGTCCAAGAACGAGGTAGAGTCAGAACTGGGTCCGGTATCAGGAAGGGGCCCGGGGGTATTAGGTTCACGGATTGGGTCGTCCATGGTTAGGTTACTTCTTTCTTTTTGTTTTTAATAAAAAAAAGGAAGAATTAAAGAAAATAAAAAGAATAAAAAAAAGGGGGGAACATGGAGGAATAGCTCCTAGGAGGAATGAAAGGGGCGTAAATCCCCCTCCACGCCCAAGAGGACCTCAGCACCGCAAGTAGTGCAGATGCGGCATGGACCCGTGCCATACCCTACCCTTCATGCCAGTAAACCAGCAATCCGGGATAGCAACCTCACATTTACCAAGCCACCTCGGCGAACAAAAGAGAGGGCGACCAGACACCCGCCACAAAGCATACCTCCTTCGGTCACCACCCCCGGAATCCGAAAGGTGGCCTCCAGAGATACACCCGTCGCCCAAAAGACACCCAAAGCCATCCCCCGGGAGACCGGAGAGGGATCGAGACATCCCCAGGCGAACCAGATTCCACGGCAAACTGCACCACCGCCAAGAACCTCAACGGAATGGGATGGACCACGGTACCCTTCCCCCTACCTAAGAACCAGAATGCCTGTGAAGAGAATCCCACAGGTTAAAAACGGGAAGGGAATAAGGGAGAGATGAGGAGGAGGAGGAAAGGGAAAAAGGGAGGATGGGATAGGGGAGGGGGATTGGGGGGTAATTAGGTTCGGTCTGAGGAAGAAGACCAAAAGGTTTAATTCCTCAGACCAAGAGCCTCTTCACCACGCCAAGGAGCCCCCCTTGAAGAGGACTGTACAGTGGAACCTCTGTTGTTGAACTTCATTCCAGATGTCGGTTCGACAACCAAACCAGTTTTTCTCATAAAGAATAATATAAATACGTAGAATTACTGTTCCAGACCAAAAATATCTACTACTAAAACAATGTACATATAAAATAATACAGCACAGAGAAACTGTAAAATTGATTTTTTATTAACACATTGGCCGTTTCCTACCAAGGTAGGGTGGCCCGAAAAGAACTTTCACCACCATTCACTCCATCACTGTCTTGCTTACACTAGTTATAAAACTGCAACATTAACACCCCTCCTTCAGAGTCCAGACACTGTACTTCCCATCTCCAGGACTCAAGTCCAGCCTGCCGATTTCCCTGAATCCCTTCATAAACATTACCCTGCTCACACTCCAACAGCACGTCAAGTCCTAAAAACCATTTGTTTCCATTCGCTATCTAACACACTCACGCATGCTTGCTGGAAGTTCAAGCCCCTCATACATAAAAACCGCCTTTACCCCCTCCCTCTAACCTTTTTTAGGCTGACCTCTACCCCGCCTTCCCTCCACTATAAATTTATACACTCTTGAAGTTATTCTATTTTGCTTCATCCTCTCTACATGTCCAAACCACCTCAACAACCCCTCCTCAGCCCTCTGGATAATAGTTTTGGCAATCCCACACCTCCTCCTAATTTCCAAACTACGAATTTTCTGCATTATATTCACACCACACATTGCCCTCAAACACATCTCCACTACCTCCAGCCTGCAAAAATGAACACTAAACAAAAATTTAACTGAAATACTGTACAGTAAATGAAGATTTAACTGCCTCTTACCTGTCAAGAGAGCTAATGGCAAAATTCTAGCGGCTTCAAATCTTGCGGGAGAAAGCTGGTAGGCCTACATGTGAGAGAATGGGTCTGAATGGTCAGTGTGCACAGTATAAAAAAAATCCTGCAGCACGTAGTGCACAATGAGAAAAAAAGAACTGCGACTGTTTTTGTTTAAAACTGACTTTGGGGTGTACATTCATATGGTATTTATGGTTGTATTCTCATATTCTTGGTCACATTTGATAGAATGGAAGATATGCTACAGAAATAAAAATGATTTTTAATGGTTTAAAGACTAAAAGTAGCTTGAAATTGAGCTCAAATTAGAGGAAATGTTAGATTTTTGATGTTCAAGTGTAAACAAATCATGTCACGCATCCAATACACATCAACTGGTGGGTGTAATATGCATTCACGAATGCACTGATATTTATACAATTATGCAGTACAGTGGACCCCCGGTGTTCGTACTGCTCCAAACTCGAACAATTATGTAAGTGTATTTTTGTAAGTGCTTTTGTAAGTGTATTTTGGGGTCTAAAAGGACTAAGTTAATTTACATTATTCCTTATGGGAACAAATTTGTTTGGTAACGGCACTTGAACAGCATTCTGGAATGAATTACGAACACCAGGGGTCCACTGTAGTCTGAATAAAGGTAAATCTTCTATTTTTTTGTGTGAATAAAAAATCAAAATGAAAAGCAAGTGTAATATAAGAGTGGCCTGGAAATGTGACTAATGAACAGATAAAATGTTTATGCTGGACCCTATTTTGAAATTGTCCTTTCTTTAATTTTTGTGAAACTGACCAAATTAGTAATTTTAGATCACTTTATTGGGTAGTTGAAATAGGTAAATGGGCAGTTTCTTGTACTCAATCGATAGAATAAAAGGAGTTCTAGTGAAATAGCTATGGGTTTGGTTGACTGAAACAATGGAATTGGCCAAAAATAGGGCTCAAAGTGGGCTTAATCCCCGATGCGTAAATATCGCCCAGACCGCTAACTTCACAATAGCACAATTCTGCAAGTTTTCCATCAAATTTCATACTTTTGGTTTCATTACCTTCACAAAATGCACAGCAAGAGCTCAAGAGATGTTTACAGCACTCGTGTTAGTCGCTATACTGACTGAGACCCACGCTGTGGACTGTCTGATCACGTGATCCGAGCGTTGTCTGTCGACAACCAAGACCACGTACGAAAACCAAATCAAACAAATCGGTTCGAAAACAGATTTGTTCGACAACTAGTCCATTCAACAACCGAGGTTCCACTGTAGTTGTTAATTATAACAAATTAAAATTCAATTTTAAGACTTTTTGTAGCTTCCAAATTCTTGCAATACGTATTTACAAACTAAATGCTGACACTTTTAATCACAAGAAGGTACAAGAAAATGATATCTATGATGTTTATTTATATATTTTTGGCATGGATTCACTAGCCAATATTCTTTGATGCTGAAAATCATATAAATTAAAACAGATACATAAAAATAGTAAAATTATTCAACGCCATTACTATAAGTGTGCCAAATGCTTCCTCTGCTCGAGATTTGCCAAATACATTACTGTACTGCCAAAAACTGTGATGAAGCACCCTCCTTAATCCAAACAAAATACGTATATAGTTTGCACCTGTAATAATTAAGAAAAAAAAAAAGTTTGAAATAAAAAAAATTATACAAATCTCATGTTGGACTGGATTTGAAAGCTTCTGATGCAAATGTCTAAAGACACTTTCCTTTGGAAATATTTATCACATTGCCATATACTAAACTAGTGGCAGCATTCCAACTTCTTCCACCCCAACTCTTCATCTAGTAGTTCATCTTCACTTAGGCAATACAATAACAAGCAATAAAATCCTTAACACCTCCAGTGATGCATCTTTTTTCCCCTCATTGACACATAATTTAGGTATTTATCAAAAGGTATCATGAAAAGCACAGTTATTCAGCATTCTAGTCCTCAAATTCTCATAACACACCACTTCTGTTTAATTAAGCTTTCCTATATAGCCGAGTTACATGTCACAGGCCAAGTTAATTGATACAAAATTTACACCAGCTAAAGCTCTCTGCTAAATATTGAAGCTCCAACTTATCAATTCAAATACAATCTAACAACTCAATACCTGTCATCATCTAAATTAATACTATTTTGATAAATTAAAGTAAAAAGCCCTAGAACAATCAGTGGCATTATCAGTTTCAAGGTAATTTCTACACAAAAGAAATTACAGCTTTTGTTCTGATGCTTTTTGAAGGATTACTGTACTTTAAATAACCTTAAGTACCGAAAGATGACAAAACTATAATGTAGGTATCTTTACTTCTAAATATTTTAACCATCACTGTCCCATATAAACCACATCCCTTTTTTTGACTCACACTTAATCAGCAGAGAAACTTTTATAACATTTGACCACATACACACATTCTGATTTTCACTGTTGATACTGTTCCCTCGGTACCATCTAAACTCTACAGCTGAAGCCAGCGCCTCCAGCAATTACAGCCTCAACAGCAAATATTATAAAAGGATACATTCATCACAGGAGGAATTTTACAGTGGCAGCTCAATGAATAAATATTCATAATGATGAAATTCTAACTGCTAGCTGTTAGTGTTAGTTTAATAATTTAATATTAAATCAATATCATCTATAAAAGATGAACACATTACAAATTTCAAGCAAACCATGAGAATATTAGAAAATATCATGTATGTCCAGAGCCAAGGAAAAACCCCTGTCTCTTCATCATTACTTGCAGACCATTATCTTATACTGAAGAAACTTATAAAATAAGATCTGGAATGCCCTCTGCAGCAGGGTCATGAATGAACATGAACAGCTTCACATTGGTCTCAACATGGTCAACAGCATGCTGAGAACACCTGCCCAAGACTTCACTGCAATCTCTGACTGTCCTCAACAAGAAGTTTTTCAGCAACTATCAAGGGTCATGCTATGAGCAATGCCTCAGGTATCCCCTTAGCAAAACTTGAAGATCACTAAGGCATAATATAAAGGAAGCTAAACAATGCTGCATTTGCTGATCCAAGGGCAGGCCTGGGTATTTGTGATATTTTGAAGGAAGCTCCACTTTTATAAGCTTCTCTCTGGATGACATGGTTCAATCAACAGCAACCCAGACAGATTCCAGGCTACTACTAGTGCTGCCACTCCATAACTAATAGTACACTAAAACTACTGGTCTGGTGGAAGAGCTTTCAGTTCCTTTATCTGCTTAATTAGATAAGCTTTCTCATCATTAAACTGTTCATCTTCAGAGCGATCTGTATGGAAGCGTGTCAAGAACTCTACAAGCTTATCCTGGTTTCGCAAGAGGATTTCCAGGATGGGGCGGGGTTTGTCTGGATTGGCTACAAACACCTTAAACACATGGAAGGCTTCAAACTGGATATTACGAGATCTCTCCTTTAACATTATCATCATTAGTTTCAAATTGTCTGGATTACTGATGTACCGCTTCATCACCTGAAATATTAGAAATTTTACTAAAAACCAGATTGTAGTTCATAACAAATTATAATATTTATATATAATCATATAATGATTTATTTCTTCTGAGACATTCCCATCTTCAGTGAGTGACTTCAGGATGAAAATTTTAAAAAATGTCTTTCTTATTTTCAAAAACAAAAACAGCAGAAGAGTCAAATTTGCTGAAAATGTAACTGCATCAATTATTGCAAAAATTTAAAGGGTTCCCAAATGCTTTTAGGGTGAAATAAAACTGACCTGAAAAGATGATTGCTGCCAAAGCTAGCTTACTTAAGTAGAACAATATGATAAAAGTAGGAAATAAGTCACAAAAACAAAATTATTTTCATGCATTCAAAAAACATTTTGTTTCACATAACTTCCAAAACCTAAATACATGTATCTGAAAAACTGACTTACAGAAAAGTTATGTCTGTCTAATAAAAGTTCCCCAAGTAACTTGAGTGACTGTCTTCGAGTCACGTAGTTGTCGGAGTTGAGGAGATTCTCATACTGCGAGAATACCCGATCATAGTTTTGTTCTAGGAACTCTGCACACAGCATCTTGTGTTTCGTGAGAAGTTCCTGGAAAAGGTTTGTCAATTTAGTTATATATCACAGTAAAACACCTCATTACAAAGGTACCAAGAGAGGTAAATAGAGTAAAATGGTGAACTGTAATTCATTACTAGGGTAACAAAGAGAAAGACATGCAAAATGGTGAATTATAAGAACAGGGAGCCTGTACAATTCAAATGGAACACCCAACAAATATTTGGAAGAGTCTAGCACTTAAATTCAAACCCACCCAAGAAAAATAAGTAAAGATTTACATACCTTAAATGTGGAAAAGGCATCAGATGCAATATCAAAGGTAGATACTTCTACATACTTAAAGAAGTTATAGAAGTCATCACTATTGAGGATGATTCTTGTAAGAGCCTCGTATCTGGCACACTCTCGAAGCATCGTGCCACAATGAAGAGCGATATCCTGGTGCTCATATCTATCCACCAGAAGGACTTAGTATTAATGGAGATTCTGAAGTTTTTAAAATCTGAGACAGAAAAACAGTATATTCATCAGCAGCCACTGACTGGCGGGTACTTTCTAGAACAGATCACTATTTCTGACAGGTGGTCAACTTATCACAGCATGAGCAGTGCTAACAGCAGGATTCCAACCATGACCCTTTCAATTCAA
Source organism: Cherax destructor (assembly GCA_009830355.1). Classification (NCBI taxonomy): domain Eukaryota; kingdom Metazoa; phylum Arthropoda; class Malacostraca; order Decapoda; family Parastacidae; genus Cherax; species Cherax destructor. The sequence continues at coordinate 107,814 of WNWK01004488.1, read as the reverse complement.
AGATACTAAGGAATCAAGCTACAGTGTGCCAATCCCTAAACGAAGCAGCGGTGCTTTGTGCAGCTGAAGTACATATTCTATTCACATGAAAAGCAAGTTCAGATTAAATTACAGTACTTCATTCACATTGGAGAATACGGTGTTGCTATGCAGTTATTTTAATAAATCAAGATTATATAGGTGTACAAGTATAGCATACAAGTAGACCCCTCTCTAATGTAAATGTATCCAACATCAGGTATGCCATGGACACCAACTAAAACTATCCAATCCCACTGTTTGAAAGATCTTTTATAGTACATTTGTACAATAAATATCTTAAGCATTTCAGTATGCTACAAAACTCATTGTCCCAAAATTAAAGAATTTCCTCTAGTTATAGTTAGTTTCCTATTAAAAATATTATTCTGAGAAGCAACAGGCTAAATGACAAGAAAATTTACATATAGTATTAGCAACAGCCACCTTGAGGAGTTTCGTATTTTATTAAAAAATACTCTTCCACCTAATGATATTTCGTAATTCACTTACAGTGGAACCTTGGTTTTCGTTTGCCCTGGTTTTCATCGAATTCGGTTTTCAACAACTTTTTTCGTCAAAATTTTGTCCCAGTTTTCGTTTATCACTTCGGTTTTCATCCGCCGTACTGAACATGCCCGCCTGCACACGCCCACACAAAGCATCCCACGCACACATTCTGAGTCAGTCTGGCTTTGTTTCTTGTCAAGTGAACATTACCCTGCGCGTTCATACGAAACATTTTGTAATAATCCATTGTTTTTTGTGCTTGTTTATTGAGTGCAACTCCTAAATAAGTCACCATGGGGCCAAAGAAAGTTCCGAGTGCCTTTGGGGAAGTGCACAGGGTTGGATGTGTGGCCAGGATGTAGAAGAGTTGGTGGATGACCACAGGGAAGTGCTAACCAACGAAGAGCTGCAACACCTTCAACTGGAACAGCAACAGATCGCAGCTGAGGAAATTGCTTCAGAGGAGGAGGAAGAGAGAGGGGAGAATGTGCCTTCTTCAGTGATTAAGGACATGTGTGCAAAGTGGAATGAGTTGCAAAGTTTTGTGGAGAAATATCACCCTAACAAAGCTGTTGCAAACCGTGTCTGCAACATGTTCAATGACAATGCCGTGTCCCATTTTAGGCAAATCTTAAAGAGACGCCAGAAACAGACCTCTCTGGACAGATTTTTTGTGCGACAGGGGTCCAGTGACTCTCAAGCTGGCCCTAGTGCCAGTAAAAGACAAAGAAGGGAAGTAACCCCAGATAGGTATGTGATACCTGAAGTCCTAATGGAAGGGGATTCCCTTCCAATCAATAACCTCTCCTCCCTCTCCCCTCCTCGCCGTCTTCCATATGCCAACAAGAGTCATCAATAAAGGTAAATGTTAAATGTTCATTTATCCATTTCATTAGTCCTTTATATTTATTTCTTATTGTTTTCTGTATATAAAACTATAGTTATTCTCTATAAAATGTATTTTTTTTAATACTTTTGGGTGTCTGAAACGAATTAATTGGATTTACATTATTTCTTATGGGAAATATTGCTTCAGTTTTAGTCGAATTTGGTTTTCGTCAGACTTTCTGGAACGAATTAAAGACGAAAACCGAGGTTCCACTGTATTCTCATTCTCTCATTTTTTTTATAATTTACACAAGGGTTTTTATAGGACTAGGTTAAAAGTGAACTACCTTTATTATAAGCTAAGAGTTGTTACCCATCTCAGTTCAATTGAAAGCCTTTTTATTGTTATGATGGAGTGAACGATAATGAAAATGTTTCTTCTTTTTCGGGTCACCCTGCCTCAGTGGGAAATGGCCGATGTGTTAATAATATTAATAATAATAATAATAAAAAAGAAACATACAAATAGGGAACAGGATGAAGTTGGAGCCAGCTGTGGGCCAACCTTTCATTTGGTCAACTGACTACAGTGGACCCTCAGTTAACGAAAGGTCTAGTTAACGAAAAAATCGGAAAACAAAAGCTTTTTTTGCAATCGGATAGCGAAAAAACTCAGTTAGCGAAATGTATTAGACGTGTCAGCCTGCTCTGCGCCTGGCCTGCGCAAGACGCCAGTGTAGCGTTGTTTACCATTCAGAGAACATTACCCAGCGCGTTCCTTCAAACATTCACAATACATTTGGTGTCTTTTTTGGTGGTTTAGTGATTGTCACTGTGAAATAAGTCACCATGGGTCCAAAGAAGCTTCCTAGTGGCACCCCAGTGGTAAAGAGAGTGAGGAACACCATCGAACTGAAGAAAGAGATAATAGAAAAATATGAGAGTGGCGTACGTCTGAGTGATCTTGCTAGGATGTACAAGAAAAGTGCATCTACTATTGGCACTATCCTGGCAAAGAGAAATGAGATCAAGGAAGCTAATGTTGCAAAAGGGGTTAATTTGTTAACGAAACAAAGATCGAAAACAGTGGATGAGGTTGAGAAGTTACTGTTGGTGTGGATCAATGAAAAACAGATAGCGGGTGATAGTATTTCCATGGCGATAATTTGTGAAAAGGCAAGGAAGTTGCACGCAGATCTTGTCAAGACAATGCCAGGAACCAGTGGTGATGCGAGTGATTTTAAAGCCAGCAAAGGCTGGTTTGAGAGGTTTAAGAAACGTAGTGGCATACACAATGTTGTGAGGCATGGTAGCTAGCTCAGACAAACATGCAGCTGAAAAGTTTGTGTGTGAATTTAAGGGGTTCGTAGAGGCTGAAGAATTCCTCCCCCAACAAGTGTTTAATTGTGATAAAACAGGCCTGTTTTGGAAGAAAATGCCCAACAGGACCTTCATTACTCAGGAGGAAAAGGCACAGCCAGGACACAAGCCTATGAAAGACAGGCTAACTCTTATGTGTGCCAATGCCAGTGGTGATTTTAAAGTGAAGCCTTTACTGGTGTATCACTCAGAAAATCCCAGACCCTTCAAGAAACACAGTGTTGACAAGAATAATTTGTGTGTGCATTGGAAGGCTAACACCAAGGCATGGGTCACCACGGAGATTTTCAAGGAATGGGTGACTGGAGTGTTTGGCCCTAGTGTGAAGAAATACATGAAGGAAAAGAAATTGGGACTCAAGTGCCTCCTGGTACTGGACAATGCTCCTGCTCATCCTCACAACCTGCAAGAGTTGTTGCCTGACAACTTAAATTTCATCAGAGTGAAGTTCTTGCCTGCTAACACCACTCCTCTCATCCAGCCCATGGACCAGCAGGTCATTGCAAACTTCAAGAAACTGTACACCAAAGCAGTGTTTCAGAGGTGCTTTAATATGACCAATGACTCTCAATTGACCCTAAGAGAGTTCTGGAAAGATCACTTCAATATCGTGCATTGCCTAGGCCTTATAGGTAAGGCTTGGGAGGGAGTGACTTCCAGGACTTTGAACTCTCCTTGGAGACCATTGTGGCCAGGTTGTGTCCAACAGAGGGATTTTGAAGGATTTGAGGCTGACCCTGACGACCCTGTGCTTGTTGTGGAAGATATTGTGGCATTGGGGAACAGCCTGGGGTTGGAGGTGAGTGGTGAGGATGTGGAAGAGTTGGTGGAGGAGCACAGGATAAAGCTAACAACTGAAGAGCTGCAAGAGCTTCATCTGGATCAGCAACAGACCACAGCTGAGGTTATTGCTTCAAAGGAGGAGGGAGAGAGACAGAAGGAGGTGCCTTCTTCAGTGCTTAAGGATATGTGTACAAAGTGGAATGAGTTGCAGACATTTTTTGAAAGACACCACCCTGAGCAAGCTGAAATGAGCCTTCTGTGCAACCACTTCAGTGACAGAGCCATGTTGCACTTCAGGAAAGTATTAAAGAGTCGCCAGAAACAGAGGACTGTGGACAGTTACTTCACCAGGCAGGGGTCTAGTAACTCTCTTGCTGGTCCTAGTGGGATTAAAAGACCAAGAAGGGAAGTAACCCCAGAGAGGGACTTGTTACCTGAAGTCCTTTTTGGAGGGGGATTCCCCTTCCAACCACTAACACCCTGCCCCTGTCATCATCCATATCTTCCAGATGCCTGCAAGTCTCTTCAATAAAGGTAAGTAAATGTTATTTATATTATATATTTATTGTGAATATTTTTTTGTGGAACGGATTAATTGTATTTACATTATTTCTTATGGGAAATGAGGATTCGGATTACGAAAGATTCATATTAAGTAATAGCTCCTGGAATGGATTAATTTCGTTAACTGAGGGTCCACTGTATATATTTCATTGATTTTTTTTTTTTTTTTTTCAACAAGTCGGCCGTCTCCCACCGAGGCAGGGTGACCCAAAAAGAAAGAAAATCCCCAAAAAGAAAAAACTTTCATCATCATTCAACACTTTCACCACACTCATACATAATCACTGTCTTTGCAGAGGAGCTCAGATACGACAGCTGAGAAAAGTCCCTCCCAGCTGTCACTATCTCAGACCCCTCCTTTAAAGTGCAGGCATTGTACTTCCCATTTCCAGGACTCAAGTCCAACTAAATCAATTAACTGGTTTCCCTGAATCCCTTCACACAATGTTACCCTGCTCACACTCCAACAGATCGTCATGTCCCAAAAACCATTCGTCTCCATTCACTCCTATCTAACACGCTCACACATGCTTGCTGGAAGTCCAAGCCCTCGCCCACAAAACCTCCTTTACCCCTTCCCTCCAACCTTTTCTAGGACGACCCCTACCCCGCCTTCCTTCCCCTACAGATTTATACGCTCTCCAAGTCATTCTACTTTGATCCATTCTCTCTAAATGACCAAACCACCTCAACAACCCCTCTTCAGCCCTCTGACAAATACTTTTAGTAACTCCACACCTTCTCCTAATTTCCACATTCCGAATTTTCTGCATAATATTTACACCACACATTGCCCTTAGACAGGACATCTCCACTGCCTCCAGCCTCCTCCTCGCTGCAGCATTTGCAACCCATGCTTCACTCCCATATAAGAGTGTTGGTACCACTATACTTTCGTACATTCCCTTCTTTGCCTCCATGGATAAAGTTTTTGTCTCCACAGATACCTCAATGCACCACTCACCTTTTTCCTTCATCAATTCTATGGTTAACCTCATCCTTCATAAACCCATCTGCTGACACATCAACTCCCAAATATCTGAAAACATTTACTTCTTCCATAATCCCTCTCTCCAATGTGATATCCAATTTTTCTTTATTTAAATCGTTTGATACCCTCATCACCTTACTCTTATCTATGTTCACTTTTAACTTTCTACCTTTACACACTCTCCCAAACTCGTCCACTAACCTTTGCAACTTTTCTTTAGAACCTCCCATAAGCACAGTATCATCAGCAAAAAGTAACTATGTCAACTCCCATTTTGCATTTAATTCTCCATAATTTAATCCCACCCCTCTCCCCAACACCCTAGCATTTACTTCTTTTACAACCCCATCTATAAATATATTAAACAACCATGGTGACATTACACAACCCTGTCTAAGACCTACTTTTACCGGGAAGTAATCTCCCTCTCTCCTACACACCCTAACCTGAGCCTCACTATCCTCATAAAAACTCTTTACAGCCTTCAGTAACTTACTACCTATTCCATACACTTGCAACATTTGCCACATTGCTCCCCTATCCACTCTATCATATGCCTTTTCTAAATCCATAAATGCAATAAAAACTTCTCTACCTTTATCTAAATACTGTTCACATTTCATTGATGTTGTTACTATATTGTATGAACACGTTCCAGACTCAAGTCATTCTAGGAATGAGTGAACTCAGATGAAGTGATGTTTTTGAGAAGGGTACAACCAGAATGTAATTGCCGTTTGCTACCTGTCTTGCTGTAGAGAAGATGTCTTCTCGCTGTCCGTAAAGTAGAGTCAAGGGTGGTACCTTGACAGTATTGGCCTTTTACATCTCTCCAGGCTTTAGATTGGCAGAACCATCCAGGCAAGAGATAAGTCGTCTTGTTCAGATCTCTATTCTGTCCAGAAGTTGTAATTGAGATGAGGTGAGAGGCAATCCAAGTGGAGCATACTCAAGTTGTTCATTTGTGCCTCGTACAGAGTTTGTAGCCTCTACTACTGAGCAGGTACAAGATATGCCTTAGTGATCTTAGCTTTTTGGTTGCCTTGATTGCAAAATTTATCACATGGATCTTCATAGATGGTTTGTAATCACATTTCATCCTAAGGATATCCACCTCATCCCTGGGTTCCAACACTTATTCTTACCATTACTCCAGCATTAACATCGTGGTACCTAGAGACCATCATTATTTTTTTTTTCAGAAGTAAAGGTAATCTGCCATCGCTTTCCCCTGGCTGATATAGCTGTAAGCTGGTAATTGATGTGCCTGAGAGCAGCTGGCATGTCCTCTCTTGGATAAGTAAATGTCAGAGTATGGTCATCTGCACAAGCATGGGATTCTGGGATGAGGTGAAGGTCACTGAAGTAAACAGTCCATAATAATGGACAAGCACACATTCCTGTGAAACACTTGCACCAATTGAATGTATTGTTGTACCACTGAGAACTACTCTTACAGATCTTTCTTCTTTCAACAAACTGGCTGTATCCCACCAAAACAGGGTGGCCCAAAAAAAGAAAAACAAAAGTTTATCTTTTTAACTTTAGTAATGTATACAGGAGAAGGGGTTACTAGCCCCTTGCTCCTAGCATTTCAGTAGCCTCTTACAACATGCATGGCTTACAGAGGGAGAATTCTGTTCCACTTTCCCACGGAGATAACAGGAAATAAACAAGAACAAAAACTAGTAAGAAAATAGAAAACCAAGAGGGGTGTGTATATATATGCTTGTACATGCATGTGTTGTGTGACCTAAGTGTAAGTAGAAGTAGCAAGATGTACCTGAAATCTTGCATGTTTATGAGACAGAAAAAGACACCAGCAATCCTACCATCATGTAAAACAATTGCAGGCTTCCATTTTACACTCACTTGGCAGGACGGTAGTACCTCCCTGGGTGGTTGCTGTCTACCAATCTACTACCTAGGTCTTAGAGATCTACCTTGACGGTAATCACTAAGGAAGTTTAGTGCAGAGTCAGAGACTTCAAGTGTTCAGAGTTTTGCCAGGAGTCTCTAGTACAGTATACTTGGTTAAAAGCACCAGCAATGCCCAGTGCTACTATACAGCTGATCTTGGATTAATCCAGCAATGGATGGCATACAGTGGAGAAGTTTAACAGATTAACAGCAGAGTGACCTTTTCCGAAACCATACTGATGGTCACGAAGAACTAAGTGGTAGTCAAAAAATGCTGCTATATGCCGTGTCTCAAGAATTTTGCCAGTAATTGATAGAAGTGACACTGGTCTACAGTTGTTGATTTCTGCTCTGCTCTTCTTTTTGTTAACACAAACTATGTTTGCCTTTTTACAGAGGTCATTTACACTGTGCTAAGCATTGCTGATAGATGCAAGTTATAGGTGATGCTAGCCAGTCTGCACATTTACTCAGCAATGTTGGGTTCACCTAATCTGAACCCATAGCCTTTTCTTGGTCCAATGAAGGTGATGCTAGCTGGTCTGCACATCTGCTCAGCAATCTTGGCCTCACCTTATCTGGGTCCACAGCCTTTTTGTGGTTCAAGAATGTGTAAAGATATATATTTTATCCTTCCTTACTGTCACCTCTGAAAACTTTGACGCAGTTCTAGCAGTTAGCAAAGGAGATTCTCTAACTGGATCAAGGACTTGAATCTTGGCAGCAGTATTCAGTAAACAGGTCAGCTTTCTCTTGATAACTCATAGCTAGTCCCCATCCTATCGATTTAGAGGTGAAATAATTTCAACAGGTGAATATCCTCCTCAGTCCTTGACCAAGGACCACCAGGTTCTGGAGCACACTCTTCCTGACATCAGTTTTCTTCGTGTCAGCCTCACATCTAGAGATGGCTGCTCTTGTCAACAGGCTTGCTTGTAGAGGTTCTTGGTACAGATAGTGGAATGCCTCTTATACCTTCTCCAAGGCTTGTGCTTAGCAGCAGCGACATCTTGGCAATGAAAACCAAACCAAAGCTGATCTGAAGGCTTTGTTACATACTGCTAGTGAGGGATGTATGTACTTGTGTTGGAGATCAAGGCTATATTTAGTAAAGACATTCACTTGGTTATCAACATCCTCTTGGAGAAGAGCATTCCAACTGGAAGTAGTAAGCTCTCACTATCGCTCTTTCTCTCTCTCTAAACAAATATATAATCCATTAAATTTGCAATAACAATGCAGATATACTTCCTAGCATCTCTCTAATGGTGACTCTGTCTTTATGTGACAAAAAGCTTTAAAACTACAAGAACATTATATAACTTTTGAAGAACATCACACATGTACTGTACCAGGAAATGTTCCATTAGGATATTGTGAATATCACTTACCCCTTCATGAGTGTGAAGAGAATCTCTGGTTTAGTACAGATATATTCAACTGTTGGAGAACGGATGCCTATTTGCCTTCGAAGAATGTTGTTGAAGATCTGAGCCACATCCTTCTTACCCTGCAACACACAAAACTATGATGAAAAATTTAATAAAAATGCTACATCATAATTCCACTAAAGGTGGCACACACTATATACGTACAGTATAAAAATTTAATGTGTAGATAAGTGCAATTCACAATAAACCTGCACTTAGGAGAAGATTCATATGACAACATTTTGATCTGTCCTGAACCACTGCTAAGTCACAAGCGAGATGAGAAAAGAAAAAAAGGCCAGAGAGAGAGAGAAGGGAAGGGGAAAGAAGAGAGTAACCTAAATAGTATTAGGAATGAGATACCAAAATTTCTGATACCAATATCAGCATACCTCACTAATACGACGGGTTAGGTTCCAGACCACCACCGTAAAGTGTATCACAGCCTTTTTGCACTTGTCAGTGCATATAAAAGCTTAAAAACATGTTTACAATATCATTTAAGTGCACAATAGTGCTAAACCTAAAACAAATGCAAAAGTAAAAGTAATACAAAATGCTTGATTCAGCTCGGAGTCAGCTGATGTGCGCATCACTGCTGAAAACAATAAACATGAATATAATTGAAAAGAATCGTATTAGTGAAGTGCTCTAAGGTGAGCACAATATTAGCAAGGTATGCCTGTATTAAATTTTAGGCACATATAGATACCATTTTAGGAGATACCAGCTTTTTTTTTTATAACACAACAGCTATTTCCCACCAAGGCAGGGTGACCTGAAAAAGAAGAAACACTTACATCATCACTCTGTCACTGTCTTGCCAGAGGTTTGTTGATACTACAGTTCAAAAACTGCAACGTATCTCCACCCCGCCTTCAGACTGCAGACAATTTACTTCCCACCTCCAGGACCCAAGTCCAGCTAACCAGTTTCCCTGAATCCCTTCATAAGTATTGCCTTGCTCACACTCCAACAGCACATCAAGTCATAAAAAACATTTACCAATACCCACCAATACTGATACTTTAACTATATTTAAAAATTGAATACTGTATATCAAACCTTAACTATATTTAACTCTTTCACTCTATCTCACATAGATCAATGTTACTGATGGTAGTTTCACCCACGTAGATCTGTTTTAAGTAGAGTAAACTCAAGATATGCTGCGAGTGGTAAATTCTGGCATAGACATGAGAATGGGCCTGTGTAGTAAGTGTGCACAGAATAAACAAAATCCTGCCCTATGTAGTACATGGAAAAATCAAACCTCTGAATTGGGGTTTGGTTTAAAATAGTGACTCTGAGGTGTTTTCTAGAATGCTTTTTATAGTTTTATTGGCTGTATGGATGATAGTATGGAAGTAGAGATGATTCTGGTCAGCTTGAAGAGTTAAAAGCAGCAGAAATATTAGATTTTTGACAATTTTCCTGTTTTGAGTGTTTTAACTAGGTCTGCTTCAATTGTTGGGACACCCTAAACCATGACCAATCATTCTTGGTTATGTACAGTGGACCCTCAGTTTTCGTTCACCTCCAAACTCGAGCAATTATGTAAGTGTATTTTTGTAAGAGCTTTTGTAAGTGTATTTTTGGGGGTCTGAAACGACTAATCTAACTTACATTTGTACTTATAGGAACACATTCGTTTGGTAACAGCACTTGAACAGCATTCTGGAAAGAATTTTCAACGAAAACCGAGGGTCCACTGTATTATCCGAGAAATAGGGTAAAACTTTAATTTTTGAGCTGATGGATTCAAAATGGAGGGCAAGTTTAATACAGGAGAAGTCTGGGGATATGATTAACAGAAGATAGGCCGCTTTAGTGAGCAGAAAGCATAGTGTTTTTTTTGGACTCTTGTTTTTAACCCTTTGAGGGTCCAAGAATTTAAAAAAAAAAAATTCTTATGAAATGGTAGAGAATGTTTTTCTGATGGTAATAAAACAAAAAGTACGAAATTTGATGGAAAATTGACGAAATTACACTATTGTGAACTTTACTGCATCAGCGATATTTACGCATCGGCAATTTTGCCCAATTTGATTCTTATTTTAAGCCAATTACATTATTCCAGTCAACCAAATTCTTAGCTATTTCGCTAGTATTACTTCTATTTTATCAATTGAGCACAATTAACTGCCTAATCAACTATATATCAACTATCCAATAAAGTGATCAGAAATTGGTAAATTGGCCAATTTCACACAAAGTTCAAAATATTCCAATTTCAAAATAGGGTCCAGAATAAACAATGCTGGCATTCCTGGCACTAAAATAACATTTCCTCTGTTTATTAGTTTCCAGGCTTTACAGATGAATTCCATTTTTATTTTTTATTTACAAAAATAGAAGATTTACTGTTATGCAATACTGTAATAATTGTATAAATAATATCAGCGCATTCGTGAATGTATTTTAGACCCACCAGTTGACGTGTACTAGACACGTGACATCATTTGTTTACTTGAACATCGGCAAAAATCGAATACAGCCTCTCCTTACGACGGGCTCTCTGACCAGTATTCATACCTTCTTTCTTTCTTTCAACACATCGGATGATTTCCTCTATTCTGTTTATTTCAATATACAATACACTACTGTATAAACATTTAAAATTACAGTGGAACCCCGAGTTTCGAATGCCTCGACTATTGAACGATTCGAGTTTCGAACTTTTTCCGAACAAATTTTGTCCTGAGTATTGAACGTGCCCAGTGTTTCAAATGCGTGCATACAAGACCTGTCCGCCCGGTGCCTGCACACCTGCCCACGCAGGCGTCGTGAGTCAATCTAGCTTTGTTTATCCTCCAGTGAACATTACCCTGCGTGCTCTTCCAAACATTTCACAATTAATTGGAGCTTTTTCATTAACCCTTTGACTGTTTCAGTCGTATATATACGTCTTACGAGCCAGTTTCGGACGTATATATACTCACAAATTCTAGCGGCTTCAAATCAAACGGGAGAAAGCTGGTAGGCCCACATATGAGAGAATGGGTCTGTGTGGTCAGTGTGCGCAGTATAAGAAAAATCCTGCAGCACGCACTGCATGAGAAAAAAAAAAACTCCGACCATTTTTTTGGATTAAAACGCCGAATTTGAGGTGTATTTTCGTATAGTATTTATGGTTGTATTCTCTTTTTCGTGGTCTCATGTGATAGAATGGAAAACATATTACAAAAATAGAGATGATTTTGATTAGTTTCATGATGAAAAAGACCTTAAAATTGAGCTCAAAGTAGCGGAAAAGTTCGATTTTTGCCAATGTTCAAGAGTAAAAAAAATCATGCCAAGGGTCCAATACACGTCAATAATGCAGTAGTCTGCATAACAGTAAATCTTCTATTTTTTGTGTGAACAAAAAATCAAAATAAAAGCAAGAGCAATATAAGAGGGGCCTAAAGATGTGACTAATGAACAAAGAAAATCTTATTTTAGTGCCAGGAATGTCTGCATTGTTTATTCTGGACCCTATTTTGAAATTGACATCTTTTTTATTTTGCATGAAATTGGCGAAATTGCTAATTTCTGACCACTTTATTGGGTAGTTGAAATTGGTAAATTGGTGGTTTCTTGTACTCAATCGATAGAACAAATGGAGTTCTAAAGAAATAGCTATGATTTTGGTCGACTGTAACAATGGAATTGGCCGAAAATAGGGCTCAAAGTCGGCGAAATTGCTGATGCGTATATATCGCTGACATCGCTAACTTTGCGAGAACGTAATTCCATAAGTTTTCCAACAAATTTCGTACTTTTGGTGTCATTACCATTGGGAAAAGATTCTCTATCATTTCATAAGAAAAAATAATTTTTTTTTTTCCAAAATTTTGCGACATAGAATGACAGTTTCAGAAAGGGGCCTCCGACAGTCAAAGGGTTAAGTGCGACTGTGAAATAAGCTACCATGGATCCAAAGAAAGTTAATAGTAGTACCCCTGTGGTAAAGAAAGTGAGAAACACCATAGACATGAAGAAGGAAATAGTACAAAAATACGAGAGTGGTGTGCGAATTGCAGAGCTTGCCAGGATACAGTGGACCCCCGGCTAACGATCATTCCAGATAACGATATTTTCGGTTAACGGTTGCTTTTTATGGTCAAGATTTTTTTCAGTTACCGATATTTACTCGGCTAGCGATACGTACAAGACCTGTTGCCCGCTCTGCGTTTGCACGCCTCCTCACAGGACGCCAGTCCGGCATTGTTTACGCTTGACTGAACAATACCCAGCCGCTCTTTCAATCATTCACAATACATTTGGTGTCTTTTTTGGTGGTTTAGTGATTGTCACTGTGAAATAAGTCACCATGGGTCCAAAGAAGCTTCCTAGTGGCACCCCAGTGGTAAAGAGAGTGAGGAACACCATCGAATTGAAAAGATTGTTGAAAAATATGAGTGGCGTACGTGTGGGTGAGCTTGCCAGGATGTACGGAAAAAACCAATCTACTATTACCACTATCCTGGCAAAGAGAAAAGAAATCAAGGAAGCTAATGTTGCAAAAGGGGTTGATATGTTTATGAAACAAAGATTGAAAACAGTGGATGAGGTTGAGAAATTATTGCTGGTGTGGATCAATGAAAAACAGATAGCGGGTGATAGTATTTCCACGGCGATAATTTGTGAAAAGGCAAGGCAGTTGCACGCAGATCTTGTCAAGACAATGCCTGGAACCAGTGGTGAGGACAGTGATTTTAAAGCCAGCAGAGGCTGGTTTGAGAGGTTTAAGAAACGTACTGGAATACACAGTGTTGTGAGGCATGGTGAGGCAGCCAGCTCAGACAAACGTGCAGCTGAAAAATTTGTGCAGGAATTCAAGGGGTTCATAGACACTGAAAAATTTGAACCCCAACAAGTGTTTAATTGTGATGAAACAGGCCTCTTTTGGAAGGAAATGCCAAAGAGGACCTTCATTACTCAGGAGGAAAAGGCACTGCCAGGACACAAGTCTATGAAAGACAGGCTAACTCATGTTGTGTGCCAATGCCAGTGGTGATTTTAAAGTGAAGCCTTTACTGGTGTATCACTCAAAATCCCAGAGCCTTCAAGAAACACAATGTTAACAGGAATAATTTGTGTGTGCATTGGAAGGCTAACACTAATGCATGGGTCACTAAGGACTTTTTCGTGGAATGGTTGACTGGAGTGTTTGGCCCTAGTGTGAAGAAATACCTCCTGGAAAAGAAATTGCCACTCAAGTGCCTCCTGGTACTGGACAATGCTCCTGCTCATCCTCACAACTTGGATGACTTTTCGTCTGATAAGTTTAGTTTCATCACAGTGAAGTTCTTGCCTCCTAACACCATTCCTCTCATCCAGCCCATGGACCAGCAGGTCATTTCCAACTTCAAGAAACTGTACACCAAAGCATTGTTTCAAAGGTGCTTTGATGTAACCTCAGCCTCTGCATTGACCCTAAGAGAGTTCTGGAAAGATCACTTCAATATCGTGCATTGCATAGGCCTTATAGGTAATGCTTGGGAGGGAGTGACTTCCAGGACTTTGAACTCTGCTTGGAGACCACTATGGCCAGATTGTGTTGAAAAGAGGGATTTTGAAGGATTTGAGGCTGACCCTGACGACCCTGTGCCTGTTGTGGACTCTATAGTGGCATTGGGGAATAGCCTGGGGTTGGAGGTGAGTGGTGAGGATGTGGAAGAGTTAGTGGAGGACCACAGGGTAGAGCTAACAACTGAAGAGCTGGAAGTGGAACAGTATGAGACCAGAGCTGAGGTTATTGCTTCACAGGAGGATAAAGAGGGAGTGAAGGAGGTGCCTTCTTCAGTGCTTAGGGACATGTGTTCCAAGTGGATTGAATTGCAGACATTTGTTGAACAAAACCACCCTGAGCAAGCTGAAATGAGCCATCTGTGCAACCAGTTCAGTGACAGAGCCATGTTGCACTTCAGGAAAATGTTGAACAGGCACCAGAAACAGAGGACTCTGGACAGTTATTTTTCTAAGAATTGTTCTAGTGACTCAAGCTGGTCCTAGTGGCATTAAAAGAAAAAGAAGGGAAGTAACCCCAGAGAGGGACTTGTTACCTGAAGTCCTTTTGGAGGGGGATTACCCTTCTAAAAACTAACTCCTCCCTATCTTCCAGATGCCAGCAAGTCTCTTCAATAAAGGTAAGTAAATGTTATTTTAAATATTTATTTCAATATTTTTTTGTGAATATTTTTGGATGTCTGGAACGGATTAATTGTATTTACATTATTTCTTATGGGGAAAAAAGGTTTCGGATAACAATTTTTTGGGGTAAAGGTCTAGCTCCTGGAACGGATTAAGATTGTTAGCCGAGGGTCCACTGTATATGGCAAAAACAAGTCAACTATCGCTTCTATCCTGGCAAAGAAAGAACAAATCAAGGAAGCTGATGTTACAAAAGGTGTTGATATGCTAACCAAAAATAGACCACAAATAGTCGAACAGTTTGAGAATTTGTTGCTGGTGTGGATCAAGGATAAAGAGTTAGCGGGTGATAGTGTGTCAGAGACAATCATTTGTGAAAAGGCAAGGTAGTTGCATGCCGATCTTGTAAAGAAAATGCCTGGAACCAGTGCTGATTTTAGTGTTAGTGATTTTAAGGCCAGCAGAGGATGGTTTGACAAATTTAAGAAGCGTAGTGGCATACATAATGTGGTAAGGCATGGTGAGGCTGCCAGTTCAGACAAACATGCGGCTGAAAAATTCATAACTGAATTTCAGGACTACATAAAGACTGAAAATTTGAAACCCAAACAAGTGTTCAATTGTGACGAAACAGGCCTGTTTTGGAAGAAAATTCCCAACAGGACCTACATTACTCAGGAGGAAAAGGCACTGCCAGGACTCAAGCCTATGAAAGACAGGCTAACTCTCTTGTTTTGTTCTAACGCTAATGGGGATTTTAAAGTGAAGCCTTTACTGGTGTATCACTCAAAAAATCCCAGTGTTCAAGAAACACAATGTCGTCAAGAATAGATTGTGTGTGTTGTGGAAAGCTAATCATAAGGCATGGGTCACAAGGCAAATTTTCAAAGAGTGGATCCATGAAGATTTTGGCCCCAGTGTGAAAAAAATACCTCCTGGAAAATAAATTGGACCTCAAATGCCTCCTGTTACTGGACAATGCTCCTGCACATCCTCCAAACTTGGTAGACCTACTGTGTAAGGACTTCAGTTTTATAAAAGAAGTTCTTGCCTCCTAACACCACTCCTCTCCTCCAGCCCATGGACCAGCAGGTCATTTCTAACTTCGAAAATCTCTGCACAAAATCAGTGTTTGAAAAGTGCTTTGAGGTGACCTCAGACACTGAATTGACCCTAAGAGAGTTCTGGAAGAATCACTTCAGTATCTACAACTCCATATGCCTTATAGGTAAGGCTTGGAAGGGAGTGACTTCCAGGACTTTTGAACTCTGCTTGGAGACAATTGTGGCCAGGAGAGGAATTTTGAAGGGTTTGAGGCTGACCCTGACGACCCTCTGCCTGTTGTGGAAGGTATTGTGGTATTGGGCAAGTCCCTGGGGTTGGAGGTGAGTGGCGAGGATGTGGAAGAGTTGGTGGATGATCACAATGAAGAGCTAACCACTGAAGAGCTGGAAGAGCTGGAACTGGAACAGCATCAGACCAGAGTTCAGGAACTTGCTTCACAGGAGGAGGAAGAGGGAGTTGATGAGGTGCCTTCTTCAGAGATTAAGGAGATTTGTTCAAAGTGGAATGATGTGCAATGGTTTGTGGAGAAATACCACCCTGAGCAAGCTGAAACAAGCCATATCTGCAACATGTTCAGTGACAAAACACTGTCCCATTTTAGGGACATCTTAAAGAGGTGCCAGAAACAGAGGACTCTTGACAGTTATTTTTCGAGACAGAGGTTCAGTGACTCTCAAGCTGGTCCTAGTGGCATTAAAAGAAAAAGAAGGGAAGTAACCCAAGATAAGGACTTGTTACCTGAAGTCTTTATGGAGGGGGATTCCCCTTCCAAACATTAAGCCCTCCCTCACTCCTCCTCCCTATCTTCCATCAACAATCTTCAATAAAGGTAAGTAAAAATGTTATTTTATATGTTTATTTAATTTTTTTTTTTCAACAAGTCGGCCGTCTCCCACCAAGGCAGGGTGACCCAAAAAGAAAGAAAATCCCCAAAAAGAAAATACTTTCATCATCATTCAACACTTTCACCACACTCATACATAATCACTGTCTTTGCAGAGGTGCTCAGATATAACAGCTGAGAATAGTCCCTCCCAGCTGTCACTATCCCAGACCCCTCCTTTAAAGTGCAGGCATTGTACTTCCCATTTCCAGGACTCAAGTCCAACTAAATCAATTAACTGGTTTCCCTGAATCCCTTCACAAAATGTTACCCTGCTCACACTCCAACAGCTCGTCAGGTCCCAAAAACCATTCGTCTCCATTCACTCCTATCTAACACGCTCACAAAAGGCTTGCTGGAAGTCCAAGCCCCTTGCCCACAAAACCTCCTTTACCCCCTCCCTCCATTATTATTATTATAATCAAATAGAAGCGCTAAACCACAGGGGTTATACAGCGCTGCAGGTTATTGTAGGATGCAGGGAGAGTGAGTTGTAAGAGGGAGATGGACGATTAGTAGGGTATGGAGTGCTAGATGACGGTGGGTAGTGCAGGGGTGGAGGGTAGCAAGAGATCGAGGTAGAAGGGACTGAGGGAGGTGCTAGAGGTATAATCTTCAGAGTTTGTGTAATAAGTCAGTTTCTGTCAAAAAGTCAACAAGAGAGTCAGGATTAAAGGAGGGTCCATCTGGCAAGAAGGGAAGGTAAAGAAAGGGCCGCTGAGCGAAGACGTCGTTGAAGGTAAATTCTGCGTGCTCGTTGATAGAGTGGGCAGTCCAACAGGATAT